>WNGS01074895.1:0-10131 GCA_020271785.1 Procambarus virginalis | reverse complement strand
CTCTAGGGACCGTAGGCTCTAGGGCCCGTAGGCTCTAGGGCCCGTAGGCTCCAGGGGACCGTAGGCTCTAGGGGCCCGTAGGCTCTAGGGCCCGTAGGCTCCAGGGGCCCGTAGGCTCCAGGGGCCCGTAGGCTCCAGGGGACCGTAGGCTCTAGGGGCCCGTAGGCTCTAGGGCCGTAGGCTCCAGGGGCCCGTAGGCTCTAGGGCCCGTAGGCTCCAGGGGCCCGTAGGCTCCAGGGGCCCGTAGGCTCTAGGGGCCCGTAGGCTCTAGGGCCCGTAGGCTCTAGGGCCCCGTAGGCTCTAGGGCCCGTAGGCTCCAGGGCCCCGTAGGCTCTAGGGCCCGTAGGCTCCAGGGACCCGTAGGCTCTAGGGCCCGTAGGCTCCAGGGGCCCGTAGGCTCCAGGGCCCGTAGGCTCTAGGGGCCCGTAGGCTCTAGGGCCCGTAGGCTCTAGGGGCCCGTAGGCTCCAGGGGCCCGTAGGCTCCAGGGGACCGTAGGCTCCAGGGGACCGTAGGCTCCAGGGGACCGTAGGCTCCAGGGGACCGTAGGCTCCAGGGGCCCGTAGGCTCCACGGGACCGTAGGCTCCAGGGGCCCGTAGGCTCCACGGGACCGTAGGCTCCACGGGACCGTAGGCTCCAGTGGACCGTAGGCTCCAGGGGCCCGTAGGCTCCAGGGGACCGTAGGCTCTAGGGCCCGTAGGCTCCAGGGGACCGTAGGCTCCAGGGGACCGTAGGCTCTAGGGTCCCGTAGGCTCCAGGGGACCGTAGGCTCTAGGTCCCGTAGGCTCCAGGGGCCCGTAGGCTCCAGTGGCCCGTAGGCTCCAGGGGCCCGTAGGCTCCAGTGGCCCGTAGGCTCCAGTGGCCCGTAGGCTCCAGGGGCCCGTAGGCTCCAGGGGCCCGTAGGCTCCAGGGGCCCGTAGGCTCCAGGGGCCCGTAGGCTCCAGGGGCCCGTAGGCTCTAGGGGCCCGTAGGCTCTAGGGGCCCGTAGGCTCCAGGGGCCCGTAGGCTCCAGGGCCCGTAGGCTCCAGTGGCCCGTAGGCTCCAGTGGCCCGTAGGCTCTAGGGGCCGTAGGCTCTAGGGCCCCGTAGGCTCTAGGGGGCCCGTAGGCTCCAGGGGCCCGTAGGCTCCAGGGGCCCGTAGGCTCCAGGGGCCCGTAGGCTCTAGGGCCCCGTAGGCTCTAGGGCCCCGTAGGCTCTAGGGGCCCGTAGGCTCCAGGGGCCCGTAGGCTCCAGGGGACCGTAGGCTCCAGGGGACCGTAGGCTCCAGGGGACCGTAGGCTCCAGGGGCCCTTAGGCTCCAGGGGACCGTAGGCTCCAGGGGCCCGTAGGCTCCACGGGACCGTAGGCTCCACGGGACCGTAGGCTCCAGGGGACCGTAGGCTCTAGGGGCCCGTAGGCTCCAGGGGACCGTAGGCTCTAGGGGCCCGTAGGCTCAGGGGACCGTAGGCTCCAGGGGCCCGTAGGCTCCAGGTGACCGTAGGCTCTAGGGACCCGTAGGCTCCAGGGGACCGTAGGCTCCAGGGGCCCGTAGGCTCCAGGAGACCGTAGGCTCTAGGGACCCGTAGGCTCCAGGGGACCGTAGGCTCCAGGGGACCGTAGGCTCCAGGGGACCGTAGGCTCCAGGTGACCGTAGGCTCCAGGGGACCGTAGGCTCTAGGGGCCCGTAGGCTCTAGGGGCCCGTAGGCTCCAGGGGCCCGTAGGCTCCAGTGGCCCGTAGGCTCCAGGGGCCCGTAGGCTCCAGTGGCCCGTAGGCTCCAGTGGCCCGTAGGCTCCAGGGGCCCGTAGGCTCCAGGGGCCCGTAGGCTCCAGGGGCCCGTAGGCTCCAGGGGCCCGTAGGCTCCAGGGGCCCGTAGGCTCCAGGGGCCCGTAGGCTCCAGGGGCCCGTAGGCTCTAGGGGCCCGTAGGCTCTAGGGGCCCGTAGGCTCTAGGGGGCCAGTAGGCTCCAGGGGGCCCGTAGGCTCCAGGGGCCCGTAGGCTCCAGGGGCCCGTAGGCTCTAGGGCCCCGTAGGCTCTAGGGCCCCGTAGGCTCTAGGGGCCCGTAGGCTCCAGGGACCCGTAGGCTCCGTAGGTGATGTTAATGAGAGGAGGGGAAGCCAGACCGTAGGTGCGGAATGCTAAATATGGCCGCATGGAGGCGCTGACGGCGGCGTGCTGGCGGCAAGCCAGAGTGCTCGAGCCCCACAAAATGGTGCGCTACCCAGGCTCCGTAATCACGCCTCGAGTGAAGGCCGCGATGTCTCGAGGGCGACCTCCATGAGGTCGTCCTCAGGACCCTCCTCCTTGTGTGGTGGTGTTCTGGAGGGGGACCTCCATGACGTCGTTCTCAGGACCCTCCTCCTTGTGTGGTGGAGCGGACTCCTAGCTCGAGCCTGGGGGTAGAAGTACTCCCGAAACCCTTCACAGGTACGCTCTAGGTAAGCGCTTAAGCGTGACCTCCATAGACATAAAATAATATATTAACGAGCGAGTCACCAGCTGAGCCTCGACACAGAGCTCGTAAGTTTGGGGGTTGAAGGCTAACGGCGTCGTTACCTGCAATTACTTCTCAAAGATAACGATATTATAACCTAATTGTGGTAATTATTTCACTGCTTTGAGGTGGACGTTTTGTGCTGTCCGTAATGCAGGCATATCATCGGGCCGCTGCAAGCAACAGCCTGGTGGACCAAACTCTCACAAGTCAACCCTGGCCTCATAGGTGCGGCCCTCCCAGCCCAATACAAATATTTATATGGCATTTACATGTGTTTAGTGGTATATGTAAATGTGTATCCCACACCTCCCACACCTGATCACTGGCTGTGGGATACCACCACTGGCTGTGGAGGGTATAGCTACCCCAACACCCCCACACCAGCCGGGACTGGGCAGCCTGTGAACACGACTCGTAGCTCTGATAGTTTACGAGAGGCTGTTAAAAGGTGTGAAGGAATATAGATGGCTGGAGATAGCTGTGTTAGAGAGAGACCTCACCACTTGGTGTCCTGCTCATCCATCTCTGCTGCTCTCTTGATCTTTCTTCCCGACGCTCAGTGGCCGGTCTTGAATGGTGGGTAGTGTGGCGGTGCCTGTGGCACACGAGCACCTTGCCCTAGGCACAGTGCCATAGTGTGGAGGGGTCTCTGGGAGTGCCTGCGGGTGTTTGGCACTGTTTGTATGGAGGTTTAGAGTTAGTGGTTGGCAGGAGTGAGTGCCTGACTGTGGGGGGTGAGGTATGAGGGAGTGAGGTGTGAGCGGTGTATGGTAGTGCGTTGGAGAGGAATGTGTGGGGAGGGCCATTGTTGGAGCGGATCAATACGTTACTACTGTACTCATGCTGGTGGAGCCGCCTCTCCCTCCGCCCCAGGACGGAACACCCCTCACACTGCCCCTCCCAAGACGCTCCTATGTCCCTCCCAAGACGCTCCTGTGACCCTCCCAAGACGCCACTGTGTCCCTCTCAAGACGCCACTGTGTCCCTCCCAAGACGCTCCTGTGTCCCTCTGAAGACGCTCCTGTGTCCCTCCCAAGACGCCACTGTGTCCCTCCCAAGACGCCACTGTGTCCCTCCCAAGACGCCACTGTGACCCTCCCAAGACGCCACTGTGACCCTCCCAAGACGCCACTGTGACCCTCCCAAGACGCCACTGTGTCCCTCCCAAGACGCCATTGTGTCCCTCCCAAGACGCCATTGTGTCCCTCCCAAGACGCCACTGTGTCCCTCCAAGACGCCATTGTGTCCCTCCCAAGACGCCACTGTGTCCCTCCCAAGAACGCCACTGTGTCCCTCCCAAGACGCCACTGTGTCCCTCCCAAGACGCCACTGTGTCCCTCCCAAGACGCCACTGTGACCTCCCAAGAGCCACTGTGTCCCACCCAAGACGCCACTGTGACCCTCCCAAGACGCCACTGTGTCCCACCCAAGACGCCACTGTGACCCTCCCAGACGCCACTGTGACCCTCCCAAGACGCCACTGTGACCCTCCCAAGACGCCACTGTGACCCTCCCAAGACGCCACTGTGACCCACCCAAGACGCCACTGTGACCCTCCCAGACGCTCCTGTGTCCCACCCAAGACGCCACTGTGACCCACCAAGACGCCACTGTGACCCACCCAAGACGCCACTGTGACCCCCCAAGACGCCACTGTGACCCACCCAAGACGCCACTGTGACCCTCCCAAGACGCCACTGTGACCCACCCAAGACGCCACTGTGACCCTCCCAAGACCCACTGTGACCCTCCCAAGACGCCACTGTGACCCTCCCAAGACGCAACTGTGACCCAAGACGCCACTGTGACCCTCCCAAGACGCCACTTTGACCCACCCAAGACGCTACTGTGACCCTCCCAAGACGCCACTGTGACCCTCCCAAGACGCCACTGTGACCCTCCCAAGACGCCACTGTAACCCTCCCAAGACGCCACTGTGACCCAAGACGCCACTGTGACCCTCCCAAGACGCCACTGTGACCCTCCCAAAGACGCCACTGTGTCCCTCCCAAGACGCCACTGTGACCCTCCCAGACGCCACTGTGACCCTCCCAAGACGCCACTGTGACCCTCCCAAGACGCCTGGTATCAACCAGGTGTTCTTTAAAGGTAAGGTCTTCCGACATGAGTACACCCAGATCCTTTACATTGCCTTTTCGTTCTATGTTATGATTTGCCTGAGTTTTGTACGTGGTTCCATTTTATATTTTCATTTTTTTCCATAGCGCATGAGCTGGAACTTGTCTTCGTTAAAACATCATATTATTTTCTGTAGCCCATAGAAAGACCTGATCTACATCTGACTGGAGGTTGCCGTGTCCTCTATGTTGCCAACTCTCATGAAGATCCTAGTGTCATCTGCAAAGGATGATACAGTGCTATAGGTTGTGTTCTTGTCTATGTCCGATATGAGGATGAGAAAAAGTACTGGAGCAAGCACAGTACCCTGGGGGACTGTACTGGAGCAAGCACAGTACCCTGGGGGACTGTACTGGAGCAAGCACAGTACCCTGGGGGACTGTACTGGAGCAAGCACAGTACCCTGGGGGACTGAGCTCTTCACGGTTGATGGGCTGGATTTTATTTTGTGACTATTACACATTGGGTTCTGTTGGTCAGGAATTGTAGATCCATCTGCCTATTTTTACAGTAGGTAAAATGCTCCAGTACAGTACCCTGAGGGACTGTACTGGAGCAAGCCAGTACCCTGGGGGACTGTACTGAAGCAAGCACAGTACCCTGGGAACTGAGCTCTTCAAGGTTGATGGGCCGGATAATATTTTGTTGACTATACACATTGGGTTCTGTTAGTCAGGAACTTGTAAAAAAAAATTGATTGATGCGTGGCGGGCCCAGAGAGCCAGAGCTCAACCCCGCGCACACACACACACACACCACATCCTGTGTAAGGAATCATTCAGAATCTTGTACACCACATATGTAAGACCAATCCTGGAGTATGCGGCCCCAGCATGGAACCCGTACCTATCAAGCACAAGACGAAGCTGGAAAAGCCACTAGACTAGTCCCAGAACTAAGAGGCATGAGTTACGAGGAAAGGCTGCGGGAAATGCACCTTACGACACTGGAAGACAGAATAGAGTAAGGGGAGACATGATCACAACCTACAAAATCCTCAGAGGAATCGACCGGGTAAACAAGATAAACTATTCAACACTGTGGGACGCGAACAAGGGAACACAGGTGGAAAGAGTACCCAAAGAGCCACAGAGACGTTAGAAAGAACTTTTTCAGTGTCAGAGTAGTTAGTAAATGGAATGCATTAGGCAGTAATGTGGTGGAGGCTGACTCCATACACAGTTTCAAGTGTAGATATGATAGAGCCCAATAGGCTCAGGAACTGTACACCTGTTGATTGACAGTTGAGAGGCGGGACCAAAGAGCCAGAGCTCAATCCCCGCAAGCACAACTGGTGAGTACACACATACGCACCCACATACACTGTCTCCTGAAGCCCACATAAAAAGAATAACGTCTGCGGCATATGCGAGGCTGGCTAACATCAGAACAGCGTTCAGGAACCTGTGTAAGGAATCATTCAGAATCTTGTATACCACATATGTAAGACCAATCCTGGAGTATGCGGCCCCAGCATGCAGCCCGCACCTTGTCAAGCACAAGACGAAGCTGGAAAAAGTCCAAAGGTATGCCACTAGACTAGTCCCAGAACTAAGAGGCATGAATTACGAGGAAAGGCTGCGGGAAATGCACCTTACGACACTGGAAGGGAGAAAGATAAGGGGGACATGATCACAACCTACAAAATCCTCAGGGAATCGACCGGGTAAACAAGGATGAACTATTCAACACTGGAGGGACGCTAACAAGGGGACACAGGTGGAAACTGAGTACCCAAATGAGCCACAGAGACGTTAGAAAGAACTTTTTCAGTGTCAGAGTAGTTAGTAAATGGAATGCATTAGGCAGTAATGTGGTGGAGGCTGACTCCATACACAGTTTCAAGTGTAGATATGATAGAGCCCAATAGGCTCAGGAACCTGTACACCTGTTGATTGACAGTTGAGAGGCGGGACCAAAGAGCCAGAGCTCAACCCCCGCAAGCACAACTAGGTGAGTACAACTAGGTGAGTACACACACACACACACACAACCCACACACACACACACCCACACCCACACACCACACACACACATGCACCCACACCCACCCACCGACCCAAACCCACAACCACACACCAAGCCATACACATCACACACACCACACACACACACACACACACACACACACACACACACCACACACACACACACACCTATCCAAGGTGACCTTGGATAGGTTCGAAATTACAAGAGATGAGGTCAAAAGCACCTATGGAGCTGGATGTGAGAAAAGCTGTTGGGCCGGATGGAATCTCCCATGGGTATTGAAAGAGTGTGCAGGAGCACTTTGCTTACCACTCCATAGTGTATAGTAAGTCACTGGAAAACGGGGGACCTACCAGATATGGAAGACTGCTAATGTAGTACCAATATACAAAAAGGGTGACAGACAAGAGGCACTGAACTACAGGCCAGTGTCCTTAACTGTATACCATGCAAGGTGATGGAGAAGATTGTGAGAAAAACCTAGTAACACATCTGGAGAGAAGAGACTTCGTGACAACCCATCAACATGGGTTCAGGGAGGGTAAATCTTGCCTTACAGGCTTGATAGAATTCTACGATCAGGTGACAAGAATTAAGCAAGAAAGAGAAGGGTGGGCGGACTTGCATTTTTTTGGACTGTCGGAAAGCCTTTGACACAGTACCCCATAAAAGGTTGATGCATAAGCTGGAGAACAGACAGGAACAGGAGTAACAGGTAGGGCGCTCCAGTGGATAGGGAGTACCTAAGCAATAGGAAACAGAGAGTTACAGTGAGGGGTGAGACCTCAGACTGGCGTGAAGTCACCAGTGGAGTCCCACAGGGCTCTGTACTTGGACCTATCCTGTTTCTGATATACGTAAATGATCTCCCAGAGGGTATAGACTCATTCCTCTCAATGTTTGCTGACGACGCCAAATTATGAGAAGGATTAAGACAGAGGAGGACAGCTTGAGACTTCAAGAAGACCTGGACAAGCTGCAGGAATGGTCGAACAAATGGCTGTTAGAGTTTAACCCAAGCAAATGTAATGTAATGAAGATAGGGGTAGGAAGCAGGAGACCAGATACAAGGTATCATTTGGGAGATGAAATACTTCAAGAGTCAGAGAGAGAGAAAGCCTGGGGGTTGATATCACGCCAGACCTGTCCCCTGAAGCTCATATCAAGAGATAACATCAGCAGCATATCAGGTTGGCTAACATAAGAACGGCCTTTAGAAACTTGTGTAAGAATCTTTCAGACATTATATACCACATATCAGACCAATCTGGAGTATGCGGCTCCAGCATGGAGTCCCTATATAGTCAAGCATAAGACTAAACTGGAAAAGGTTCAAAGGTTTGCCACCAGACTAGTACCCGAGCTGAGAGGTATGAGCTACGAGGAGCGACTGCAGGAATTAAACCTACTTCGTTGGAGACAGAAGAGTTAGGGGGACATGATCACACATTCAGAATCTCAGGGGAATCGACAGGGATGATAAGACAGGCTGTTTAACACAAGGGGCACACGCACTAGGGGACACAGGTGGAAGATGAGTGCCCAAATGAGCCACAGAGATATTAGAAAGAACTTTTTTAGTGTCAGAGTGGTTGACAATGGAATGCATTAGGAAGCGATGTGGTGGAGGCTGACTCATACACAGTTTCAAATGTAGATATGATAGAGCCCATTAGGCTCAGGAAACTGTACACCTGTTGATTGACGGTTGAGAGCGGGACCAAGAGCCAGAGCTCAACCCCCGCAGCACAACTAGGTGAGTACAACTAGGTGAGTACACACACACACACACCACACACACACACACACACACACAACACAACACAAACACACACACACACACACACACACACACACACACACACCACACTGCTGATCCAGAGCAAACGGGTTACCGGCGTCTGGTACACGAGAGAGTTGGACGGTAAAACATTAACGTGTGCCTTTAATCATACTGCGAGCAGCACAAACCTCCACACTCCAACCTTCTCGCAAAATAGGTGAAGAGTCTCTCTCCTCGACTGACCCCCTCGGCCCCCTCCTCGACCGCCTCGGCCCCCCTCCCCGACCGCCTCGGCCCCCTCCCGACCGCCTCGGGCCCCCTCCCCGACCCCCTCGCCCCCTCCCCGACCGCCTCGGCCATCACTCTAAGACCAGCGCCACCAATCTCCTCACAAGAAGCACGCCCGCAATGAAGCAATGGGCTCGTCATGTTGGCGAAAAGTCCAAGTTTACAGGAAGGGATGGTCTCTTCAGCATTACCCGGCGATGCTGGCCAAAATTCCAGTCCCTACGGCTATTCCACGAGTCGTAAACCCCCCCTCGCGCGAATCTCGGAGTCTGGTGGGCCCCCTCCCCTTACCCCTGTCCCTGGGAAGGGGTTAGAGAGGGTGTAGGGGCTAGGGGTGTGGATAACAGGTGGTGGGAGACTGGCAAGGAGTTTAAAGTTTACAGAGGTGCTTGTGGGAGACTGGCTAAAGGTATACACAACAGCAGGCTTTTGTGAACGAGGTTGGTACCTGGTTGATGGGGTCTGGGAGTTGTTCTACTCCCCCAAGCCCGGCCCGAGGCCAGGCTCGACTTGTGAGAGTTTGGTCCACCAGGCTGTTGCTTGGAGCGGCCGCAGGCCCACATACCCACCACAGCCCGGCCCGAGGCCAGGCTTGACTTGGAGAGTTTGGTCCACCAGGCTGTTGCTTGGAGCGGCCCGCAGGCCCACATACACCCACCACAGCCCGGCCCGAGGCCAGGCTTGACTTGTGAGAGTTTGGTCCACCAGGCTGTTGCTTGGCGCGGCCCGCAGGCCCACATACCCACCACAGCCCGGCCCGAGGCCAGGCTTGACTTGTGAGAGTTTGGTCCACCAGGCTGTTGCTTGGAGCGGCTACGACTGCCTATAAAATACGGTGTATGCATCTTTTGTCTTCACTTGGGGAAAGGGACTTGGTGTTTAATCCGTTGATTTCTTATGTACTTACGAAGGAAGGGGTTTAATCATATAGTTTAACTGGTATTTGAGCACTTTAGAATGAGTATATGTTTAACATTAGCGGGGACCGGGCCGCCGAGCCGTTGATCCCGGAAGCTACACATGGTAGACTCAAGGCTCTAGACGGGGGGGGGGGTTAGGAGGCTGACTGGGTGGGGGTTAGGGAGCTGTGGGTGGGGGTAGTGGGGTGACTGGGTGGGGTTAGGGAGCTGACTGGGGGGGGGTTAGTGGGTTGACTGGGTGGGGGTTATGGGCTGACTGGGTGGGGGTTAGTGGGTTGACTGGGTGGGGGTTAGTGGGCTGACTGGTGGGGGGTTAGGGTGCTGACTGGGTGGGGGGGGGTCAAGGGGGGGGAGGGGCAGTTGTTTACACATATTAAACATGTTGGGTCCCGGGTCTTCACAACACCTGGATATAAGTTACAAACAACATTTGAAGAGATTCGAAGCTCAACTCTCTTAATATAACGTAAACAAAGTCGCCAAGGTTGGGAAAAGATGTAGCGGTTTCGTCAAGCATCCTCCATGCGTGATGACTCCTGG
>WNGS01074876.1:0-11368 GCA_020271785.1 Procambarus virginalis | reverse complement strand
ATTACACTAATTACAGTAGTTATTAATACCACTAACGATAGTGTTAATATGATTTAAATCTGAGCCTATTGCTGATAATATGACTCCCGATTATGTAAAACCGAGAGTTATTAATTGAAATTATTTAGTAACAGTTTTATTTTGTTACGATCGAATGCTATGGAGAGTATAAATATCATCTCCATTTCTCGTTAGAGATCATTTATCGAGAATAATATAATTATTAAATCCCTATAATTGCAACCCAGTTCCTATTATTGCATTTCATCCATAATTGCGCGGAAAAGAATAATTCGTGATTAATAATTTCTGCGGTGAATGCGAGAGCGGGTTGAGGGAGGAGACGCCATTACCTACTGAGGAGGCAGCCCTGGCGTGGAGAGTGGTGAGACTCATGATGGCGACTGGGAGTTCTTATCGACAAGAATTACGTTGATACCCAGTTAACAAGTAACAATTACTTATCCATGTGTTCTCTAGTGCCCAGCGAGTTAATAACTCGTCAACAATTGATGCCACGACCCATAATTACATGTGCACAGCAGTGAATGCTTGGGATCGGCTGACGGGATCTCGGCAGACTTCAGTATTTAATACGCTCAGCTAAGTATAGAATTCTGGTTTGATGCATCACTCGAGATTGTATAATTATGAGTAGTCTGTCGTTAGGATGTGAAATTAACCACCACACAATGTGAGTAAATTTCTTTGTTACTCAGTTTCATGAATATCTGAAAATAATTCGTAGCCTAATCAATTGCTACTTAAATTCTCTTGATTGCAGCATGTATACGAGGTGCCAGCAAGGTTCTCATCAGTCGTGTTGTTCACCTCGGGTTCTTTCTTTATTGGGATCCCGTGACCACGAGGACGAATGACAAACTGGCATTATAGAAATCGTCTTACAGCTAAGACACATTTTTCGTACAAATTTATTCAACCTGATTATTGATTCTTAGATAATTCATATAGAATCTTTACATTGAATAATTATTGCCAGATTTGGGAATTAATGTTTATGCTCTAACTGTGCTCAGTGTTTATGCTCAGTGATTAATGATCTTTAATATTCATGATTTGAATTACCATATATTTGAATCTATTGTAGTTTAGATTTCTCATGTTATTAATCCAACAATGAACTAGTGACGAACCACACTGGTTCCTAGATATATATGAACTTCTAGAAATAACCCCCCAATGTTGATATTTGAGGCTTTGGCTTTAATTAATAATACAGTCTTTATTATTTTCAAGTGATTATTCTTTGAATGAGTTTCCATAGACACTGGTTCTCTAGTGTCATTCTAATGATCACTATTATTCGTTTTCCCTCTTTTCTCAAAAGAGGGTGGTCCTTCGATTTCTTTCAATACAATAATCAAATAATTTAATTTCCGAGTTCAAGCCCCAGATATCCAACATTTTGGTTCTTCGAACCGGATACATACCAATTAACATTAAACTATATCCGTTTTCAGAAACCAAAACAGCATTTTGGTCTCTTCGAACTGGATACAATCCAAGAAAATCTTACAACTAGTCCTGTACTAATGAGTAGTACATACATTATACATTTTTGTGCTGACCTTACCAAGGGTGGGATTCAAACATTACAGTAACTCTGATTAGAGTGTACCCATATTAATTATTTGTGTACTCATTATTTTTGTGTGTGGATTTGAGTGCTGCTGTATGATCACCATTACATCTAATGGTGATAAAGATGAGCTAGCCGGATGAAAGTTAATGGTGACATGCAAGCACCACTCAAAATCTTTAGCTACATACTGTTAGGTAGGGACATTTAACCTCAAAGTGAGGTAGAGTTTAATTTAGCCAGAATTGATTCAGACTATACTCAATATTAATTATCAACTAATGAACAAGTATCCCAGCTTCATTAGTAATATTCAATCATGTCCTATGAAATTTGGACTTAAAGCTAACATTGCTACTCCTGAGCAATTAAGGAGAACCTATATTGGCCTCAAAGGTCATTTAACTAGACTAATTAGTAAGTCTGATGGCTTGTCTAAAGTGACTCCCATTGATTACTATCTACTAGAAACATCAGTGAGAGTAGCTATTCTTAAATTTGATCAAGTTAAATCTGCAAGCCAGTCTTATCTCGACTCACTGAATGGCAATGAAACTGATCTTGAGGAACTAGATCAAATTATAGCAAATATTTCCCAGTATGCAGATGAGACTCAAGATAAATTTGATGTACTATCCAGTATAGTAAACCATCAATCCAATACAAATACTACTAAGTCTCAATCCAGTAATCAATTACCTGAGGTTCGTCTACCTACTTTAGACTTACCTACATTTGCAGGGCTAGATGAAGAAAATTGGGACACATTTTGGACTTCATTTGAAGTTCATATCCATAACAGGTCTTATCTTGACCCAGTTTCTAAATTTTCATACCTGATTTGTCTTCTCAAATGGGAGGCTAAAAAGGTCATAAATAACTTAGCTCTCACTGAGAGTAATTATGAGGAAGCTATAAAACTACTGAAGTTGAATTATTGCAACAAGGAGTTAAGTATAGCTAACCTTTATTACCAGTTGCTAGATCTGAATGCACCAAGTAATAGACCAGACTCACTTCAAAGCTTCAGGCTAGAAGTAGAGTCTCTAGTGAAGGCCTTAGGTACTAAAGTTGATGTGCCAGCCTCAGAATGGTCAATCAAGTTACTTTTGCAGAGGAAATTACTTCGAAATATCTTAGCAGAAATCTGCTCACATTATAAAACCGAGTTTCTCACTCTCGAGCAAATATTCGAGGGGCTGAGAATAACGGTTAACAGGTTGAAAACTCAGGATAAGATTAAACCTGAGTCTAAACCACCTAACATTGACAACTCAGTCAAACCCAAATTGACTTTGAATAAATCCAATAAAGCCAAGCCTAAGACTACTCCATCCACTGGAAAAGGGAGTGGTAGTGTAGGTATTTATTCTGTATCTCCCTCTGACACTACAACTGATGTGTCTACTAAAAGGACAAACCCGGCCAGAGAAAGATGGTGTCTGTTCTGTGATCAAGAACATTTCACCTACAAATGCACTGTTTATCCTAACTTTAATACCAGGATTAAACAACTCCAAGAATTACACAGATGCACCAAGTGCATGGGTTCTCATGATCCTAGTAAATGTGTTGTGCAGCTAGGGTTATGCAGTAAATGCCACAAAGGTGTACATCATTATGCCTTATGTAGAAAAATTTCTACCCAATCTGTGACACCTAGGGAGAATTCTATGAATTCTACCACAGTACAATATTGCAAGGTACATCAAGAAATAAGTGTACTTGCTACTGAGTCAGGCAATAATACCACTCTGCCTACAGCTCAACTCAAACTAATAGACAGGAAATCTAGGTTTAACACTAGAGGTCTCTTTGATGAAGGATCACAGAAAACCTTCATCACGCAATTATGATGGATTATATTTACATCATAATGAAACAGACATTGCAGCCAAATTAGCGTGTAACAAGTTTGAAGTTGACTTAGATCTAGGTATCCCCATCTCTGCTGTCAAAACTGTATTGATCCAAACATTCAGATCTGATAGGAAAGAACTTACTGACTCCCAACGACCTGAAAGTACTAGTATAAAAAGCTATGATTTGTTCAGATCTGAAACCTACATCTATGGGCAGCACAAAACGTCCACTAGACTGTGCGACACAGTGGTTGCAAGGATCAGGTTGGGTTACCGTTACCTGTGGCAGGTGGCTGCAGGTGACGGATCTCCCAATCCTGAGCACTCCAGTTGCAAACTCTGTGAGCAGGAACTATGGCACGATCTCCCGCACTACATCACTGAATGCCCAGTTATTAGACCTTTCAGACCAGTTGGCATGAGGTACCTGGAGCTTTGCAATTACTTTATTCACTCTCGTATTCTTGAAGATATCCTCACAGTGTACCCAAAATTTGCCAGTGCAGGCTACTAAACATATGGCCCTGTATGACTAACCATCCTGCGAGATGGGGACCTTTATTACCACCACTGCTACCTTATTCAATCTAGTGTTGATGATATCCTCAAAATGCATCCGGAATCTGCCAGTGCAGACTGCTTATCACATGCCTCTGTATGACTAACCATCCTGTGTGATGGGGATTTCTTAGCATCAACTAGTTAGCTTTTTGACACACTGTACTCCACTTCATATAGTCTAGGGTAGCTGCACTAATGCAGATGTACCTAAGGAATTAATAAAAAAAAAAAAAAAATTCATCACGCAACAATTAGTCGAGCAGTTAAAATTAAAACCTGCCAAAAGTGTGAGACTGAATATTTCTGGGTTCTTGACTAATAGTGGACCTCATGAATACCAAGTAGTCAAGGTGTTAGTGAAACTTGGATCTTCCACTAGTCCAATACAAGCGGTAGTAGTAGATAAACTTCCTTCAGACCTGCAGGTCACAGGACTAGCTCGCACTGCGAGATATCTCAGACGAAACCCCATGAGGCTAGCAGATCACAAAATAAATTCTGACTGCCTCACATATGTTGGTATACTTATAGGCGCTGACCATTATTATAAATTTATAACTGGATGCACCAGACAACACGGAATGAATTTGTTGTCATCTGCTGGAGGCAAGTTGCTTACTGGACCGGTGCTTTTCCAACAAAAACCAGCATCAATCAACAAACAAGCTAACAATGCAATAGTGGTGTGACTAGGCTTGGAACAGTCACCCTTACATTTCAGAGAAATATCTGAAGATAATGAGTCTGATCCACCTGTACATCGTCTGTGGGATTTAGACACTTTAGGTATTGTCCCTGAACAACCAAGTCCTGATGATATGTGAACTTACCAGCAATACCTGGATACAGTTGTTTATAAAGACAAACAATACTGGGTGAGACTGCCATGGAAGTTGAATCATCCACAACTTTCAGTTAATTATTTCATGGCAGCCTCTCAATTACAGTCACAATTAATACGGCTGAAGAAACAGCCAGATAAATTAAATATGTATCATCAATTAATTCAGCAACAACTCAGCAGTAAATTTATCGAAGTTGTTGATAATGTTGACAGAAAAACAGGTCAATATTTACCCCATCACGCTGTGGTGAAAGATTCATTGACAACGCCAATACGTATTGTTTTCAACTGTAGTGCCAAAGTGAAGGCAAACAGCGTGTCTTTGAATGAATGTCTCCAAACGGGACCTAGCCTAACACAAAGGCTACATGATGTACTGTTACGATTCCGTACTGGTATTTTCGCTTATACTGCTGATATCAGTAAAGCTTTCCTTAGAGTAGGCTTGCAAGAGGAGGATCGTAATTACACCAAATTTCTCTGGATTAAGGATCCCCTGGATCCTGACAGTGATGTCATAACCTATCGGTTTGCCTCAGTGCTTTTTGGAGCGACTTCCTCACCGTTTCTACTTCAAGCCACATTAGATACACATTTGAAGAAGTCAAATAGCCCTTATAAGGCAGAGATCAGTGACAACTTGTATGTCGATAATTTCCAGGGAACTACTAATGACAAATCCAAATTGGTAGAAATTTACCATGAGGCTAACCGTGAGTTATTAGGAGCCAATATGCCACTACAATCATGGGCCTCAAACAATAAATCATTAAACCAGATAATCGAGAAAGAATTTCCAGGTTATCAGGTGCCTAATCAATTAAAAGTTCTGGGCGTGGAATGGAACACAGGTACTGACGAGATGAATGTCAAGTCAGTACAAACCAATAATTCATCCCTTACCATGAGAAAATTACTCTCGTATGTCAGTCAACCATTTGACCCTTTAGGCTTACTTAGTCCTATATTAATAAGGGGCAAACTCCTAATGCAGGAATGCTGGCAGAAACATATGGGATGGGATGATCCGTTGCCAATTGAGTTGCAAGATAAATGGCAAATACTCGCAACGGATTTCAATCAATTAGGTGTTTTGAAATTTCCTCGTAATGCTTCAGGACAAAACTTACCTACAAATTTGCACGTTTTTTGCGATGCCTCTGGCAAAGCGTATGGCGCTGCAGCCTACTTAGTCAATAGTGCACAATCAATTTTACTCACATCTAAAGCAAGAGTTGCTCCAATCAAGAAGAGATCTTTACCTCAAATGGAGTTAACTGCATTGCTAGTGGGAGTAAGATTGGCTCATTGCCTGACCAAGACACTCAATAATATCCACTTTGGTGAAATCGTAGTGTGGTCAGACAATGAGGCAGTCTTACAATGGGTAAGAAATAACAACAATAAAACTCCCTACGTTAGTAATCGTGTTAGGGAAATTCATGAATTATCTGCTGGATATAAATTCAGACATGTCCCCACTAAGGACAATCCTGCAGATTACTTATCAAGAGGTTTAACATTTAAACAGCTAAGTAAGTCTTCGATGTGGTTTAATGGACCTTCATGGCTTGTTAGTGGTCAGTGGCCCAAACAGAAACCACAAGTCATAGTGACCAGTATCACTACTCCCATGAAAGACCCAGAACCTCATCGAATCTCAGCTATTAATCCTCACAATTATTCTAACTTGAGTAAGTTATTAAGAGTGACAGCACATGTGTTTGACTTTCTTGCTAAGATAGGAATCAGACAAGTTTCCCAATCCTATCCTCTACTGGATCAAACGTGCACAACAAGAGACATATGGAAGTGAATATGAAAATCTTCCAGATAAATTAACCAAGTCTCTAGGTATCTGGTATGATACCAACACTCATAATATATTAAGGTGTGGAGGACGTTTGCTTCATGCAAAAATTGATTTGGACACAAAGAATCCAATCCTTCTACCACGTCACCACATTATTACAAAACTTCTAGTTTTACATCACCATCAATATGGTACTTTGCATGGTGGAGTGTTAGACACTCTCACCGACCTCAGACAGAAATATTGGCTTCCTCAAGGTCGTCAAACTGTCAAATCAATCATTAAGTTCTGTGTAATCTGCAAACGCTACGACGCTCGAGTATGTCCTTACCCAGGACCTCCACCACTCCCTAAAGAGAGAGTAGTTCATCTTCGTCCGTTTGAGACCACTGGTGTCGATTACACAGGAGCCTTGCTTCTCACTGGCAATCCAGATAAGATACCAGTGAAAGCTTATATTTGCCTCTTCACATGTGCTACCACACGAGGCGTACATCTAGAAGTGACTTCTGACATGAGTGCTGAAGCCTTCATCCAAGCTTTTCGTAGATTTGCAGCTCGCAGATCCTGTCCAAACTCATGATATCTGATAATGGTTCAAATTTTGTGGCAGGAGAAGCCTGCTTACGAGAGATATGGAATCATCCAGAAGTGCAGTCTGTCATGCAGAGACGACAATGCCACTGGAAATTTATTGCTCCCAGAGCCCCCTGGCAAGGTGGGTTCTACGAACGATGATAGGGACTGTCAAGAAATGTTTAAGGAAGACCTTGCATCGACAGAAAATTAGTTACTCCGAACTCCAAACACTCGTGAGGCGCGAGTCAACAATCGCCCATTAACTTATCTATCAGATGATTTCTCACAGAGAGAGCCTCTGAGTCCCTCGCATTTAATACATGGAGGCCTGCTGAGCCCTCTGATACCTTTGGCAGAAGAGGACCCCGTCGATCTTCCTATGTAACCAGGAGTGACTTAGTACAAAGTTACCAACATCTCTCAAGAGTAATTGAAAGGTGGAATGAGGTGTGGACTCGAGAGTACCTCACCGCTCTACGAGAGTACCACTATGGAGCTTCGAGCCCCTATAATAAAGTACAACTTAAACCAGGAGACCTAGTACTAGTTGACAGTGATGGACCAAGGTCAGAATGGCCTATAGGCAAAATTGTTGCTATCCACCCAGATCACCAAGGCATCCTGAGAGTAGTACGGGTTTTGTGCCGAGGCACTACTACCCTAAAGACATTAGAGAAGTTGGTACCTCTCGAATTAGCAGAACGAGAGTGTTTATCAGAACCAGCTTCACCAACAGTTTCCGAGGACAACAATTCTGATCCACCGAGCACCCGCCCCACTAGAGCAGCTGCTCAACAATGTAAAAGGAAACTACATAGCTCTGACTAAGAGCAAATAATTTTTCATCCAATTTGAGTGATCATGATGATACTGTGTTGTGATGTCTAGTAACGAATCAGTTACCAGTCACAATGACCCAGACATTCACCTCACAGTGGATTCTCAGTTACTTAAATTGTATGATTTAATCATTAACTTGTTTGTGTAAGCTATTAATTATGACATTAAATTTCATGTCTTAAATTCTTGTATGTCCTTGACATTTACGGGACATCCGTTATGTGTGTACTAACATACTAACATACTAACCTTAATACTAACTTCGGGATAGGTACGTCAGTACTCAACATGGCACTGCGACCCGAGTTTTCTCCCCCCGAGTTATGTTGGAAATTTCCAACACATATCATCTACTATTGTATTATAATAACTTATCATCATTACACTAATTACAGTAGTTGTTAATACCACTAACGGTAGTGTTAATATAATTTAATCTGAGCCTATTGCTGATAATATGACTCCCGATCATGTAAAAACGAGAGTTATTAATTGAAATTATTTAGTAACAGTTTTTATTTGTTACGATCGAATGCTATGGAGAGTATAAATATCATCTCCATTTCTCGCTAGAGATCATTTATCGAGAATATGATAATTATTAAATCCCTATAATTGCAACCCAGTTCCTATTATTGCATTTCATCCATAATTGCGCGGAAAAGAATAATTCGTGATTAATAATTTCTGCGGTGAATGCGAGAGCGGGTTGAGGGAGGAGACGCCATTACTTGCTTGGACACGAGGCAGCCTGGCGTGGAGAGTGGCGAGACGCATGATGGCGACTGGGAGTTCTTATCGACAAGAATTACGTTGATACCCAGTTAACAAGTAACAATTACTTATCCATGTGTTCTCTAGTGCCCAGCCAGTTAATAACGCGTCAACAATTGAAGCCACGACCTGTAATTACGTGTGCACAGCAGTGAACGCTTGGGATCGGCTGACGCGATCTCGGCAGACTTCAGTATTTAATACGCTCAGCTAAGTATAGAATTCTGGGTTGATGCATCATTCGAGATTTTATATTTGCGAGTAGTCTGTCGTTAGGATGTGAAATTAACAACCACATAACATGAGTAAATTTCGTTATGTTACTCAGTTTCATGAGTATCTGAAAATAATTCGTAGCCTAATCAATTGCTACTTAAATTCTCTTGATTGCAGCGTGTATTTGAGGTGCCAGCAAGATTCTCATCAGTCGTGTTATTTGCCTCGAGTTCTTTCTCTATTGGGATTCTGTGACCACGAGGACGAATGACGAACTGGCGTTATAGAAATCGTCTACAGCCAAAACACATTTTTCGTACAAATTTATTCAACCTGATTATTGATTCTTAGATAAGTCATATAGAATCTTTACATTGAATAATTATTGCCAGATTTGGTAATTAATGTTCATGCTGTTTATGCTCAGTGATTAATGATCTTTAATATTCATGATTTGAATTACCATATATTTAAATCTATTGTAGTTTAGATTTCTCATGTTATTAATCCAACAATGAACTAGTGACGAACAACACTGGTTCCTAGATATATGAACTTCTAGAAATAACCCCCCAATGTTGATATTTGAGGCTTTGGCTTTAATTAATAATACAGTCTTCATTATTTTCAAGTGATTATTCTTTGAATGAGTTTCCATAGACACTGGTTCTCTAGTGTCATTCTAATGATCACTATTATTTGTTTTCCCTCTTTTCTCAAAAGTGGGTGGTCCTTCGATTTCTTTCAATACAATAATCAAATAATTTAATTTCTAAGTTCAAGCCCCAGATACCCAACATGATCATCATGTACACTTTCAGTGTTCAGGTGATTATCGTGTGTACTCTCTGTGTTCAGGTGATCATCACGTGCACACTCGGTGCTCAGGTGATCATCATGTGCTCTCTCGGTGTTCAGGTGATCATCAAGTGCACTCTCGGTGTTCAGGTGATCATCATGTGCCCTCTCGGTGTTCAGGTGATCATCATGTGCACTCTCGGTTTTCAGGTGATCATCATGTGCCCTCTCGGTGTTCACGTGATCATCATGTGCACTCTCGGTTTTCAGGTGATCATCATGTGCACTCTCGGTGTTCAGGTGATCCTCATGTGCACTCTCGGTGTTCAGGTGATCATCATGTACACTCTCGGTGTTCAGGTGATCATCATGTGTACTCTCGGTGTTCAGATGATCATTGTGTTCACTCTCTGTGTTCAGGTGATCATCATGTGCATTCTCTGTGTTCAGGTGATCATTATGTGCACTCTGTGTTCAGGTGATCATCATGTGCACTCTCTGTGTTCAGGTGATCATCATGTGCACTCTCGGTGTTCAGGTGATCATCATTTGCACTCTCGGTGTTCAGGTGATCATCATGTGCACTCTCGGTTTTCAGGTGATTATCATGTGTCCTCTCTGTGTTCAAGTGATCATCATGTGCACTCTCGGTGTTCAGGAGATAATCATGTGCACTCTCGTTTTCAGGTGATCATTATGTGCACTCTCGGTTTTCAGGTGACCATCATGTGCACTCTCCGTGTTCAGGTGACCATCATGTGCCCTCTCGGTGTTCAGGTGATCATCATGTGCACTCTCTGTGTTCTGGTGATCATCATGTGCAATCTCGGTCTTCAGGTGATCATCATGTGCACGTTCGGTATTTAGGTGATCATCATGTGCACTCTCGGTGTTCAGGTGATCATCATGTACACTCTCGCTGTTCAGGTGATCATCATGTACAGTTTCGTTTTTCAGGTGATCATCGTGTGTTCTCTCTGTGTTCAGGTGATCATTATGTGCACAGTTTGTATTCAGGTGATCATTATGTGTACTCTCTGTGTTTAGGTGATCATTATGTGCACTCTCTGTGTTCAGGTGATCATTATGTGCACAATCTGTGTACAGGTGATCATTATGTGTACTCTCTGTGTTCAGGTGATCATCATGTGCACTCTCGGTGTTCAGATAATCGTCATGTGCTCTCTCGGTGTTCAGGTAATCATCATGTGCACTCTCTGTGTTCAGGTGATCATCATGTGCACTCTCGGTGTTCAGGTGATCATTATGTGCACTCTCGGTGTTCATGTGATAATCTTGTGCACACTCTGCGTTCAGGTGCTCATCATGTGTACTATCTGTGTTCAGGTGATAATCATGTGCACTCTCTGTGTTCAGGTGATCAGCATGTACACTCTGTGTTCAGGTGGTCATGTGCACTCTCGGTGTTCAGATTTTCATCATGTGCACTCTCGGTATTCAGATGATCATCATGTGCACCC
>WNGS01074875.1:0-11346 GCA_020271785.1 Procambarus virginalis | reverse complement strand
CAATTCAATTTCTTTCTTTATTATGCACCCCATACCCATCCCGTGGGCGGTGGTGTAAAGGATACAGAGGCACATAATCGGTTCAGGAACTGAACCCTCTAGTTCGTTTAGCTAAGCAAATAACAATGTTTGACGCTAGTTACAAAATTATCAATGTTGTATACACATGTACACACCCTCATACATACATGTACATATATATATACGTATACACATATACATACACATACATATCTAATCACCCACACAAATACACACATCAAGAATCTTTGTGTCACAAGTGACACAAAGAGGTGTCACAAGTGACACTACAAGAGGCTCACAACAGTCACTATACAAGGCACTTTACATCTATAGTGAGTCACACAGTTACTAGTCTTGCTGCACACCCACCCAACTGGGCGGCAGCTTTACAGTCATGTGCATGCATTACCGACAGTAAGCAAATTTTGGATACTTCGCTAAAATTTCGGGCAGCACATCATTGTGAATGAAGTACTTACACATTTCTTGGACACTATTGATGGTGTTATCTCTAAATTCCGCAATTTTTTCACATTCCATTATATAATGACGCAAAGTATGCGAATAGTTCTGCTGACAGAGTTTACATTTAGTCAAATCTACATCAGCAGATGTTACAAACTCCCAGAGGTACTTGTAGCCGAGCCTAAGCCTAGCAGTGGTAACATCTAGAAGTCTGCTAACATTATTGGATGACCCATAGACGTGCGGTTCTTCATGCATAATAGAATGATGATAGATGGAGTAACTGGTGTGAATTTCACTTTGCCTCAAGCCTCCGAAATTTAGTTGATGTTCCTGGGATATTACTGCCCTCAGGCTGCTGAAAGGCAGTCCAAGTTGGTAATCAATTCCCTCTTTACGAGCAAAAGTCTTGGCTAGCTCATCAGTTCTATCATGCATTCGGAGACCAATATGGGAAGGAATCCACAGGAGACAAACTCTGACTCCATCATTGATTATTTCACTATATCTGTGTCTAGCTTCAGAGATAAGCACGTCACAGTTATGCCTTGGGGAGCTGAGGGCAGTCAAGGATGACAAGGAGTCACTTACAATTAGCGTGTCAACTTTGGATTCATATACGCGCTCTAGTGCAAGGATTATGGCAACCAATTCTGTTTGAAGAGTGGAGGCCCAGTTACTTAGTCTCGCTCCACACTCATGGGAGATGGAACCATCTCTCCCTGTCACAACAACTGCACTTCCAGCTGCACCATAGGACTGATGCAAGGATCCATCAGTGTAAATAATCTGGGAAAGGGAGCGCTCTCTGACTAAAGCATCAATTTGGCTTAAGGCATTGTACTTTGCTTCTTGTCGAAGCAAGGCCTGTTCTTTAATCAGCTTCTTGGGTGGGAAAGGGGAACAGTAATTTGGAAAGGAGTGATCTCCCATGGGGCAGGAAAGTGTTGTTGTTGTCGCTCTTGGTGGGGGTGATGAAAGTTATACATTCTGAGCACATTGGCAGTTACAGTAATCCATTTGGAGGGATGCTGACCTTCAAGGAAGAAGGCTTGGAGGGCTTCAGTGCAGGGGTTAGGGTGGGTTAGCCTAAGCATCTTGATACCAATTAAAGCATTAATTTCAGTGATACGATCACTTACACATGAAATATTCAGTTCCTTCCTCATGTTTAGTAATTTAGTTGTACGGGGGCATCCGAGGATAATCCTCATGGCTTCGTTTTGCATCTTTTCCAGCCCTCCAAGCATTCTCTCAGGCACTAGAGCAAGCATGGGTGCAGCATAATCAATCAGAGACCTAATATATGAGAGATACATCATTTTGACAATTCTCACATTTGCACCATAGCTTGGATGGTAGCCTGCCACAGCCTTGAGAGCACGGAGCCTCTCTCTACATTGGCGACCCAGTCTGGCTACAACATTGCGGTACAGTGGAACTTCAAGACCAAGGTATTTGTATCTGGTTACATAGTCGAGCAGAGAGCCATCATGCAACTGCATTTTGCGAACGGCCCCACCCCGCCTGGGTGGGCGTCGGTTCAGGATCTTTGTTTTCTCTACTGAGATGACCAAGCCTAGTTCCTGACATGTGTGCAATACAGAGTTCAGAACATTTTGGGTGTTGGTATACCCATTGGTGTGGATCAGTATATCATCCGCATAGCTAATGATGTGTTCGCTTGGGCTCCTAGTTACTGAGTTTAGAAGTGCATTGATTAACACATTGAACAGAGTAGGACTGAGGACACCTCCCTGTGGAGTGCCAAGTTCAAAATCTCTCGTTACACTCCTATGCCCTTGGAATAGTACAGATGACTTCCTGTTGGATAGATAGCCTCTTATCCACCGTAAAAGCCATCCTCCAACATTCATTTTAGCAAGTTCGCTCAGAATGACGAGTGGGTTAGCAATGTCAAAGGCTGACTTAAGATCTAGGAAAGTGGTGTATGATCTATCAGTATGCAGGGTGAGGAATGTGGTAATACAGTGATGTACACTCTTTCCATGCGTAAAGCCATATATCTGGGGAGACAACATGTTACTAATTCTGTAAAGGAGACGGTTGAGAACCATCCTCTCAAGACACTTACAGAGACAACTAGTGAGGGAGATTGGGCGAAAAGCACTCTGCTGGTTTGGTTTAGGAATGGGAATAATAAGACTGTTGGTCCATGACTTTGGAAGCTCCCCAGTTACATAGCTCATACAATTCAAGCAAGGGATTCCCTGGAACTAGCAGAAGCATACGCAGTATGCCGTAAGTAACTCCATCCTCCCCGGGTGATGTAGCTTTGCCTTTATGTAGAGCAGAGTCTAGTTCGTATTCAGTAAAAAGCATGTCACAGTCATCCTCTTGATGAAGCATGAAGTCAAGGAGCCTTGCTCTATCAGCATATTTATTATTCAATTCGTTCTGTGTGAGTAGAGGAAGACTGTCAAAGCTGGAGGTGGTGGCCCAAGCATCAACAAGCTCATTTGCTCTGTGCAGAGGATTAGGGTGCACAATCTCTGCAGCATTTTTCCCTTTGATCTTATTGATATCCTTCCATGCTCGACTTAGTGGCGTGTGAGAATTGAGACCACTGACAAAAGTTTCCCAGTCTGTCTGCCTCAGCTCTACCATACGTTCCCTGGCCTCAGCCAGAGCCGTTTGAAAGAGCTTAAGCATTTCAGCAGTGCGGGTCCTTCTATAAGCTAGTCCAATTCTTCTGGCAGTGCGTTTTAGTGCATGCAATTTAGAATCATTATAATAAGCATAAGTGCTATGACCAGTGTAATTTGGGTTACGTGGCCTAGACGATGGATCAAGTGATTCTATAAACTGCTCGATAGTACCTGTGAGCTCATTGTTAAAATCTTCAACTGATGAAGGCTCAGATGAACTGTACCATTCTGACACATGAGCAACAAAATTGTCTCGTTGATCGATGGGCACAGCCAGCCTCTTCCGCTTGAACACTCCGCCGGGGAGGATAGCGCTGCCAATGCTTACAGTGGCTAATATGGCCAGATGATCAGACGCCATATCTGGCACTATTGACGAGGCACAGACGGTGTGGGAGACGTTGAAACCGAGACATAGATCAAGAATACCTCCGTAGATATGCGTCGGTTCAAGGTCACCCACAATCTGTGCATCATCGTGACTACCTAATAGCGACAACAGTTGGTTGCCGTTACGATTGCTGAACTGCGAATTACCAATATTTCTATGCCTAGCGTTATAATCACCTATAATGATGGTAGGCTCAGTCTGAATACAGATAGGAAGGTCAGTATAATTAAACTTATCACTAGGAGCATACAGGTTAAAGATATTGAGGGCAGAGTTCCCCACGTAGATCCTCACACCATGATACTGAAGCCCTTCAGTTGACTTGGCTGGGAGTAGCTGGTGAGGAAGGGACTTCTTAACATACAAAATACAAGAGTGACTAAGGTTATAGACAACAAAGGAGGGTAATTTAGGGGGTGGAGACCTGGTGGGAACTCTGCACTCCTGAAGGCAGACGACATCAATGGGCTCGGTCGTCACTTTGTGGTGGAGATCAGGAAGTCTTTTCCTGAGTGATGCTATGTTCCAACTGAGGATACGAAGCACCGTTGTATTGGGGGAGTTTGTGGAGGGATCCATAGTTTATATTTAATTATTAGTCCCCAAAAGCTTTTATGTGTGTTTGTATAATTTACTGTCCCCTTGCTTTGCTTTGTATCACTCCTGGTATCCCTCTAAGTTCTGTGATGCAGCTGGCTGCAAGACAATACAGCTGCAATACACTGTCTCTCGTTTCTTTTTCAATGGCACTGTTATTTATGAACTCACTGACATTTGTTTTTAAGGATTTGGGGAACACTGTTTTTAATAGGTCGTCAATTTCCGCAGGTTCTAGCCGCGATATATCAAGCACACTAGCTAGACGAGTGGTGGTATTTATGTCACCAGGTGTGTGAGCCTCGCTCACTACACTGCTCTCAGTCCTGGCTGGTGACTGTGGGTTACTGTCCAGGTCACTATACTCGCCATGTTCTTCACGGTGACAGCGACAGCGCTGCTCTATTTCTTTCAGCTTCTGCTCATACGTCTGTTTAACTGCTAACATATCTGCTTCGTGCTGACGGCGAA
Source organism: Procambarus virginalis (assembly GCA_020271785.1). NCBI lineage: Eukaryota > Metazoa > Arthropoda > Malacostraca > Decapoda > Cambaridae > Procambarus > Procambarus virginalis. Next base: position 6,729 of record WNGS01074875.1, on the reverse strand, counting down.
TCTCGTCTAACTCAAGTTCCCGAGCGTGCTGTAACTCCGAATCTATATGTTGTAGCGCAGGCTGCCGCTCCACAGAGCATTTAAATGTCCGCACCTTCACAGACACCTTCCCACCCTGGGAGGTTGCCTGTGGGTGGGGAGGGGAGGCCAAGCTGGTGGCGGCCCCAACCTCGAGAGGCGGGGGTGGAGACCTACCACCCCGCTGGCCGGGGCGAGCCACACCTGGCAACTGTGTACTGTGGCACCCGGTGCTCAAATGAGTGGGCAGAGACGCTCGCCGCTGTTTCGTTGTCCAGAGTGAGTCAAGGGTGAGCGGGGAGTCAGAGTGCCAGCTGTGGCCCACCGTAGTTGATGGCATAGGACAACTTTCCACTGATGGTGACACTCTATCATCATGACGTGGCGCCTTGTAGAGCGGGACACTGCTAGGAGGGGGCGGCCTAGCAGCAGCTGGGCAGCTCTGGTGAGTTGCCATCACGCCAGGAGCACGACAATTAACGCATCTTGTTTCCACCGTCTGCCCAGCTTTGTAGAGGTCAAAGCACCTCTTAGAATCATGATCACCAGCACACACTGCACATCGGTGGGTTCTGGAGGTGCAGCGCGCTGCAGTGTGTCCCCAACGCTGACATTTGTAGCACCTCCGGCGTGGAGGTATATAGCGAGCCACTCTGTAAGTTCTACCCAGCGCTAGGGGCACTGAGAGTCGCTTGGGGATCTCCGTTGTTGCTGTCCAGCTTGCAACGATGAGGTCGTTCTTAGTACGGTGTGGGTTTTGCACATTTTCGGACCGGAAACACTCTGGGTCAATGCACTTGTTAACACCAAAAAAAAACGATTTTCACCTTCACTGAGTCATCACACGGTGCTCGCAACATTTTTATCCCAGCATATTCCTGTGTTAACAAGTCGTTAATCAATGCGTCATCATCCGTGACAAAGACATGATTGTCTTCATCTCTGTTTATCTTCATTCGTTTAGTGTGATGGGCTTTGGAGGCTGCAGAAAACCACCGAAATCTGTCAGCAAGACCAGTGCCAGGAGGGAAGATCACGCGGGTTAGTGGAGTTCTTTCCCGCTGTAGTCGCATTTTTTCCTCTTGTTCACCACATCATGGAATAAAGCCCCATTTTCTTCTTGGCTCTCTCCTACCTGGAGAGAGACTGGTGTACCAGCAGCAGGTGAATCAGGAACAATCTGGGCTGCTGAATGCACATCTGGCAGCAGCGGCGACTCACCTGGGACAAGGGCGGTTGCCATGATTCCTTTAGCTTGTCATTTATGCAGATTAATAATATCAGTGGTAACAAGAAGGCATGTCCATCGATGAAACTGCTCGCTGGGTAGTGAGCTGCAGATAATCATGCAGCATCACGTACATTGAACAGCTAATAGCACAGTGTTCACTCGTTAGCATAGGAGGGGTGGGAGGAGGGTTGGCACCTGCAGGGTTACGGGAGGGCACCGACCTCTTTAGTTGCTTTGGAATCAATTACACCAGCACAGTTGCTTATGGTTCACCTTCACTGCAACATTTAACCTAAGGCCAACACACCACCCTCAGACGTCAACAACACTGCACACACACAATTAACGAATGTAGAAGTTGGTCAGGTTAACGTATGTACACTGAACTGAGGCTACATTGTTTCAAAGTCACCAGCGTCACCGGACGAAAACAAGGCAATCACGGCGCTGTGGTAGTTGGGCGCAAGAGCTATTTTCGTGCGCCCGACACACGTGCGGTATACGCCCAATGGCGAGTTAAGAGGGAAGGAGGCCTGAGGGTCTGAGGGTTGTCCCCTCACCACCACCTTCCCAACACGGCTGCGTGGTCCACCTTGTTCTCCATCAAGGTCACTTCCTATTTAATAGTGCAGGTGATGACCATACCTCAGACACACACCTGTTCTGTATGCGTGACCCAGGTGTATATCACTGCTAGTTTTTTTTTTTTAGTTTAGTTCATTTATTATGCACCCCATACCCATCTTGTGGGCGGTAGTGGAAAGGGTTACAGAGGCACATAATGGCTCAGGGACTGAACCCCACAATTCATTTAGCTAAGCAAGTTACAATCTTGATGAGCTAGTTACAAAATTCAATATAAGTCGTCACATCAACAATGGGTTCGAGATCGACCTCAATACAGGTTCTAAATTAAGCAACTGACATATGTGGAGAGCTAGTGTCAAAATTTATATGTTTGTCCTGCACACCGCCCCCCATCCAGTGGGCAGCGGTGGATAGGTTACAATCACTCAGTTACTACCTACAGTTAGCAAACTGGGATATTTGGCTAAAATTTCTGGTAGCAGATCATTTTGAATGAAATATTTACACATCGCTGGAACATTGGTTATAGAATTGTCTCTAAATTCACGTATCTTTTCGCACTCCATCACATAGTGACGGAGGGTGTGCGAATAATTTTGTTGACACAGTTTACATTTGGTCAGGTCTACATCGGCAGATAATGAGAATTCCCAGAGATACTTGTAACCGAGTCTAAGCCGAGCAGCAGTAACATCTAGAAGTCTGCTGATTTTATTGGATGATCCATAGATGTGTGGCTCCTCTTGCATGATAGTATGATGATAGATGGAATTACTGGTGTCAATTTCACTTTGCCTCAGATCTACAAGATCTTGTTGAAGTTCTCGGTGTACTGCTGCTCTCAGATTGCTCATTGACAATCCAAGGTTACACTCAACGGCTCCTTTAAAGGCAGATTCTTTGGCTAACTTATCAGCTCTATCATGCATTCGGAGGCCAACATGAGATGGAGACCACATGAAATGGACTCTGTTACCATCCTTAATAATTTTGTTGTATTTGTGTCTAGCTTCGGACACGAGCATGTTACAGTTATGTCTTAAAGAGTTGAGAGCATTTAAGGATGATAAGGAGTCACTTACAATTAATGTATCAAGTTTGGAGACTTGTACACATTTCAGTGCAAGGATCAAGGCAAATAGTTCGGTCTGAAGGGTAGAGGCCCAATTGTTTATACGGACTCCCCACTCAAAGTACAAGCCATCGCCCATTGTCAGAACAACTGCACTTCCAGCTGCACCCGTGGTGCGGTGTAGGGAACCATCAGTGTATATGATTTGAGAGAGAGAATGCTCTGTGGACAGAGCATCAATATGGCTTAAGGCGTTGAGCTTTGCCTCAAGACGAAGCTTGGGCTTATCTCTAATTTGCTTCTTGGGTGGAAAGGGAGGGATTAAAACTGGAAAGGGTGTAACCTCCCACGGTGCAGGAAAGTGCCGTTGTTGTTTCTCTTGGTACAAATCATGAACCCCATACATTCTGAGTTGAGTTCCAGTTTTTGTTATCCATTTGGAACAATGCTGATCTTCAATAAAGTAAGTCTGGAGGGCTTCTGTGCAAGGATTAGGATGAGTTAGCCTAAGCATTTTTATACCAATTTGACAGTTAATTTCAGTAACACGATCAACAACGCTCAGATATTAAGTTCCTTTCTCATATTAAGTATCTTTGTGGTACGAGGGCACCCAAGGATTATCCTCAGGGCTTCGTTCTGCAATTTTTCAAGCCCTCCAAGCTTTCTTTCAGGCATCAAAACAAGCAGAGGTGCAGCATAATCCACTAAAGATCTGATGTATGCAAGGTACATCATTTTGACAATTCTGACATTGGCACCATAGCCTGAGTGATAACCTGCAACAGCCTTGAGAGCTCGGAGCCTCTCTTTATACTGACGACAGAGTCTGAATACAACAGGACCATACAGTGGCACCTCAAGGCCAAGGTATTTGAATCTGTTTACATAGTCAAGCTGGGAGCCATCAGATAGTTGCATCTTGCGAACAGCTCCTCCCTGCCTGGTGGGCGCCGATTTAGTATCTTTGTTTTCTCTGCTGAGATAATTAAACCTAGGTCCTGACATGAATCTAATACAGAGTTAAGAGTGTTCTGTGTGTTAGCATACCCAGTGGTGTGTATCATTATATCATCAGCATAGCTAATGATGTGGACGTTGGTTTGCTCGGTATAGAGTTTAACAGCGTGTTTATTAAGATATTAAATAAGGTAGGACTGAGGACACCACCCTGCGGGGTACCTAGTTCAAAGTCTCTTGTTACACTCCTATGCCCCTGGAAAAATACAGATGACTTCCTGTTGGATAAGTAACCCCTGATCCAACAAAGAAGCCGACCACCAACATTCATTCTTGCAAGCTCACTCAAGATAACATGTCTATTTGCAATATCAAAGGCAGACTTAAGATCTAGGAAGGTGGTATATGACTTTTCAGTGTGCAGGGTAAGAAAGGTGGTGATGCAATGATGCACACTCCTTCCATGCATGAAGCCATATATCTGGGGGGATAGCATGGTTCTTATTCTATGGAGGACGGTTTAGGACCATTCTCTCGAATGTTTTGCAAATGCAGCTAGTAAGGGAAATTGGGCGGAAAGCATTCTCTTGATTTGGCTTGGGAATTGGAATGATTATACTGTTGGTCCAAGAGATAGGAAGTTCCCCAGTAACATAGCTCATATTATACAGCTCAAGCAGGGATTCCCTGGTACTAAAGGGAGCAGACGCAATATGTCATAAGTGATACCATCTTCACCGGGGGATGTGGCTTTGCCTTTGTTTAGGGCCGCGAGTAATTCAAACTCAGTGAATGGCACGTTGCATTCATCTTCCTTGTGGAGCATGAAGTCAACGAGCCTTTCTCGATCTCCGTAACCAGCATTTAATCTGAACTGTATGTCTGGGGGAAGATTATTGAAGCTAGAGGTGGTTGCCCAAGCATCGACTAACTCGTTTGCTCTGTGTAGAGGGTGAGGGTGTGCTACTTGGCCGATCTTATCGCCTTTAATTCTTTTAATATCCTTCCATGCCTGGCTGAGGGGGTGTGAGAGTTGAGACTGTTAACAAAAGTTTCCCAGTTATCTTGCCTGAGCTCTGTCATGCGCTCCCTCGCCTTGGCTAGGGCTTTCTGAAAGAGCTTGAGCATTGCTGGCGTACGTGTTTCCCTATATGCAAGTCCAACTCGTCTGGCAGTGCGTTTCAAAGTACGCAATTTGGGGTCATTGTAATAGGCATGACGTTTATTACCTTTCATGTCGTTCCGACTATTGGATGGTGCAGGGGCCGACCTAAAGGGTCAGCAAACATCTGAATGCTCTGTACTAGATCGTCGTTAAATGTCTGGACTGTGGAGGGATCATAAGTGCTGTACCACTCTGACACATGAGCAACAAAGTCTTCACGTCGAGCAGGAGGAACACTGAGCCGTTTGCGTTTGAAAGTTCCACCGGGCAGGATGGTATCTCCTATACATAGAGTAGTCAATCTAGGGTGATGATCTGACAACAATCTGTTACAATAGTTGATGTGCACCAGACGTGAGAGACGTTGAAACCAACACAGAGGTCTAGAATGCCTCCACAAATATGCGTGGGTTCAAGGTCACCCACAATCTGCACATCTTGGTGACTATTTAGTAGCGACAGCAGTTGATTCCCATTACCGTTACTGAAGCGAGAGCCGCCAATGTCCTTGTGTCTAGCATTGTAGTCACCAAGAATGATGGTTGGCTCTGCTTGAGCGCAGGCTGGAAGATCAATATAATTTAACTTTCCTGCTGGAGCATATAGATTAAATACATTGAGGACAGAGTTGCCCACATAGATCCTCACTCCATGATACTGTTGACGGCAGTTTGTTTTTCTGGCAGAAGTTGATGGGGTAGGGATTGTTTGATGTATAGAATGCAAGAGTTGCTGGATCTGAGGTTGTAAGAAACAAATGAGGGCAATTTCGGGGGTGAGGATCTTGCGGGAACTCTGCACTCCTGGAGACATACAATATCGATGTGTTCAGTTGTTACTTTGTGATGTAAATCTGAGAATCTTTTTTTGAGGGATGCAATGTTCCAGCTAAGGATGGATAACTTAGTTAATTGTGCATTTAAAGTCAGCATTATATATTGATATTATTAGTTCACTTAATATATTTATCTATATACATATTATCTATTGCACTACTGTATAAGTCCAGGAACATTTTTTAGTTTTTTACCAATGTCACACATTTGTATCCAATGGTCTAGTACAATTTGTCGGTCATTTCCAGCTATAGAGTCGTTTTTAACATACTTAGCACAACTTTGGCAGTTAACCTGCGTGGAAGGGCTCCACTACACAAGGTTTCAAGATCACTAGAAGTTCCCCTGATGGGCAAGCGAACACATGTTTGGAGGGTTCAGGGGTGGAAGGGAAGTTTGGCAGTCATTGCTTACAAGTCCCCTCATACACGTGAGCATCGTCGAAATATCGCTGGTGGATTTTTTCTCATGTTGGAGTTGCTCTTGCAGCCGCTCCGTTTGCTGCTGTGACTGCTGCTGGTGTTCCTGCAACCGGTCACGAAGGGCACCACTGCTTGAACAGTGGAGCAACCCAAGGGCGAGGTGGTAGGGAGGCTGAGGTTGCGATCTGTCTCATTTTGATCCAGTTCCTTATCCCCCACTTCCAGTTGACTGTGGGGTCCAGCGTGGCTGGTGGTCTCACAGTAGGTGACATTATCCCAGAACCAGGAAGTGGCCACTCTACATCAGGGGAAGGCCCACCACTGGCAGAAGATGCAGCACCTGGTTCTTGTGGGGGACTGGGATGATGGCAGGAGTCTTCGGTCTGGCACCGTTCCCCTTGTGCACTTCATAATTATCAGGTGTGAGTTTGGCAGCC
>WNGS01074873.1:0-13092 GCA_020271785.1 Procambarus virginalis | reverse complement strand
CTGTTTGACATAGGCCTAGGCCTAAGGTCTAGTCTTCAGTGCGCCAAATAGGTCAGCTACAGCGGCACTAATGTGCACTGCCCCTCCTACCAACTGTGGTAGGCCCTGGATGTGTGGATTGGCCAGAAATGAAGGCAGTAATGTTTAATGTGGCAATATCGAGGCCTGCTAAGGGGAGAGTCGTGAGGTAGGTGGCCGCCCCACGGTACCTGGTGCCCGTCACGCGCGTGAAAAATGGTCTTTGTGCCCTCCCTACCCAAGGTCGCGTTTGTGTGCGCAACTAGTGTGTTTACACAAGAGACTGCCAGGATACCCCATATAGGGCCCTCCCTACACTACGTGTGAGTGTAAACCGTGTGGCCTTGTAGATGTCTATATGTACATGTGTGTGTGTAGGTTAGAGTGTAGTGTTGAAGACATACCACCCAACAACACATGAAGTGAGCCGCAGCAAATAGATGGTTGCACGAGGAGTAAGACTTCGAGACAAGTGCCCATGGCTGGGTTTGCCGGAAACCCTAACTCCCCCGCCCCCCGCGGGGGCTCCTGTCCCCGCCGGGGGCCCCCGAGTGCTGATCCCCAACCGGGGCCCTCTGGTAGATCCCAACCCCGGGGTCCTCCAACAGTACTGGTACAAGTGATCTACAACAACGATGATGGTCCCTACCAAGTAGTCAAAGGCAGAAACAGTAGGAACCGGGACAGGTTACAGCGATAGGGTGAGCAGCAACAGCAGCAGCAACCTCAACAACTACAACAACAATGACAAGACGAAGACAGTGAGTGGCACACCCTAATCTTTCCTGCAATGGGATTGACAGCAGCAGATAAGTACAGATGGATTGTTGAGGCAGCCCGCGCCCACAGAGGAAAGTACGCATAGAGACCAGGTGTGTAGGCGGCAATGTTAGTGCACGGGTGCAGGGTTACCTTACCTTAAGATACCTTGAGGTGCTTCCGGGGCTTATCGTCCCCGCGGCCCGTCATCGACCAGGCCTCCTGGTTGCTGGACTGATCAACCAGGCTGTTGGACGCGGCTGCTCGCAGCCTGACGTATGAGTCACAGCCTGGTTGATCAGGTATCCTTTGGAGGTGCTTATCCAGTTCTCTCTTGAACACTGTGAGGGGTTTGCCAGTTATGTCCCTTATGTGTAGTGGAAGCGTGTTGAACAGTCTCGGGCCTCTGATGTTGATAGAGTTCTCTCTCAGAGTACCAGTTGCACCTCTGCTTTTCAACGGGGGTATTCTGCACATCCTGCCATGTCTTCTGGTCTCATGTGATGTTATTTCTGTGTGCAGGTTTGGGACCAGCCCTCTAATATTTTCCACGTGTAAATTATTATGTATCTCTCCCGCCTGCGCTCAAGGGAATACAGATTTAGGCTCTTTAGTCGGTCCCAATAGTTTAGATGTTTTACCGAGTGGATTCTAGCAGTAAAGGATCTCTGCACGCTCTCCAGGTCAGCAATTTCACCCGCAGTGAAAGGGGCTGTCATTGTGCAGCAGTACTCCACTCTAGAGAGCACAAGCGTTTTGAAAAGTGTCATCATCGGTATAGCATCTCTAGTGTGAAAAGTTCTTGTTATCCAACCTGTCATTTTTCTTGCAGTTGTGACGGCTACTTTATTGTGTTCTTTAAAGGTAAGGTCTTCCGACATGAGTACACCCAGATCCTTTACATTGCCTTTTCGTTCTATGTTATGATTTGCCTGAGTTTTGTACGTGGTTTCCGTTTTTATATTTTCATTTTTTCCATAGCGCATGAGCTGGAACTTGTCTTCGTTAAACACCATATTATTTTCTGTAGCCCATAGAAAGACCTGATCTACATCTGACTGGAGGTTCGCCGTGTCCTCTATGTTGCCTACTCTCATGAAGATCCTAGTGTCATCTGCAAAGGATGATACAGTGCTATAGGTTGTGTTCTTGTCTATGTCCGATATAAGGATGAGAAAAAGTACTGGAGCAAGCACAGTACCCTGGGGGACTGAGCTCTTAACGGTTGACGGGTTGGATTTTATTTTGTTGACTATTACACATTGGGTTCTGTTGGTCAGGAAATTGTAGATCCATCTGCCTACTTTTCCGGTAATTCCTTTTGAGCGCATTTTATGGGCAATAACACCATGGTCACATTTATCAAAAGCTTTTGCAAAATCTGTGTAAATTACATCAGCGTTTTGTTTGTCTTCCATAGCATCTAATGCCATATCATAGTGGTCCAGCAACTGCGACAGGCAAGAGCGCCCTGTTCTGAAACCATGTTGTCCGGGGTTATGGAGATGCTGTGATTCCATGTATTTTGTGATCTTACTTCTTAGCACTCTCTCAAAAATTTTTATGATGTGCGATGTTAGTGCTATCGGTCTGTAATTTTTTGCCTCTGCCTTATTTCCTCCTTTATGAAGTGGTGCTATCTCTGCTGTTTTTAGTATATCAGGAATAACGCCAGTATCTAGGCTTTGTCTCCACAGAATGTGAAGGGCCTGCGATAGTGGTTTTTTACAGTTCTTGATGAATATGGAGTTCCAAGAATCCGGGCCTGGTGCGGAGTGCATAGGCATACTGTTTATGGCTTCTTCAAAATCCAGTGGGGATAGGGTGACGTCTGATATATGATTTGATGTTGGTATCATATCCATGAAAAATTCATTTGGGTTATCGATCTTTAGTGCGTTTAATGGCTCGCTGAAGACAGAGTCGTATTGCTTCCTCAGTAGCTCGCTCATTTCTTTGTTGTCATCGGTGAAAGTTCCATCTTCCTTTCGCAGGGGCCCGATACTAGATGTGGTTTTTGATCTTGATTTTGCATAGGAGAAAAAATATTTCGGGTTTCTCTCTATTTCACTGATGGCCTTTTGCTCTCTTTCCCTCTCCTGCGTTTTGTATGATTCTTGTAGCTTGAGTTCAATTTTTCCTATTTCGCTACCTAACCTTCTTCGCCGTTCCTGAGATAGGGTGCGACTCTCAAGTTGTACCGCGATTCGTTTTCTTCGCCTATATAGGGAACGACGTTCTCGTTCCAATCTGCATCTCTTCCTCTTTTTTCTTAGGGGATGCGGTTTGTACATATTTCTAGTGCTACTGAGCTTATTTTTTCCAGGCACTGGTTCAGGTTCGCATTTCCTAGCTGTTCTTCCCAGTTTATTTCTGTGAAGTCCTGGTTTATTTGCTCCCAGTTTATCTGTTTATTATTGAAGTTGAATTTGCTGAAATCTCCTCCACCGGGAATCTGGACTGGTTTTGAAGGTCTATTCCCCATGGTTGTCATAACTTCAATTAAGTTGTGATCTGAGTAACAGGTATTTGTAATCATTATGTTCCTGATCAATTCATCATTATTAGTGAAAATGAGGTCCAGCGTGTTCTCCTTCCTGGTTGGTTCTACTATTTGCTGGTTTAAGGCAAACCTGTCGCACATCCGTAGCAGGTCATTTGCATGTGCCTGTTCATTAAGGCTACTTCCTGGTATTCTTTCTGATATTACTGTATTAGCCAGGTGCTTCCATTTCAGGTGCCGTAGGTTGAAGTCCCCAAGCAGATGATGTTCGGAGCTGGATTTGTGAGGTTTTCCAAGCAGTGTTCTACTTTCATTAGTTGGTCTTTAAACTGCTGAGGGTTTGCCTCCGGTGACTTATATACAAGGACAATAACTACATTTATAATCTCTATTTTGATTATCAGCACTTCCACCATATCATTCGAGGTGTTTAGCAGCTCAGTACAGATGAGTGTGTCTTTGATGTATAGGCTGACCCCACCCTGAAGCCGGTGTTTCCTATCACATCTGAAAAGATTGTACTCTGAGATCCATATTTCACCATCATGGTAGTCCTTTGTGTGGGTTTCTGTTAGGGCTGCAAACACTGCATTTGCCTCATGAAGGAGACCATCTATAAAGTGAACTTTGTTGGATTTGCGTGTTTTTATACCTTGAATGTTGGCAAATATAAATGATGTTATCGTGGTAGTGGAAGTGCTGGATGCCTTACTTGGTGTTAATATCTGAGGCTCTGGTAAGGGGGCCACTGTGTTTGCGTCCAGGGTGTGTTGTTTTCGAAGTGATTCGTCCAGTTTCGGTAGTGGGGCGAGTGTTGTGTGGTGTAGTACCTGTGTGTTTGTTGGTAATGTGTATTCCAGACTTGTGGGTATCTCCCTTCCCCTCTGTAATCCTGTGGTGGTTCCATCTGACTGTTCCTCTCTCTTATATTTTCTGCTCTGTTTCTGCCTTCCTCTAAAAAATTGCCAGTAGTGTCATACTGATTTTCCCGTCTATAACGTTGTGTACCTCTCACGTGGAATTCCGGACACTGAAGATTGTAGCATTTTTTGTCCCTAATTGAAAATTGACATAATTTGGGGTGGAAGTATCTACACCCTGTTCCAAAACGGCATGTACCCCTCGCCAACATGTTCCTGCATTTTCGAGGATGCAGAAAATGGCATTTTGTTCCTAATTTTCCATATTTGCATATTCCTTTAGCGTAGAATTTGCAAATGTGTTCCGGTTTTGCGTTTTTCAAGGTATTTATATCTGTGTCTGTCTTGTCTACCTCTTTATTGGAGCCATCTCCGCTTTTCGTCCCAATTCCTTCATTTATGCACTCTGTCTCACTGTTGCTCACATCGTTTATATTACCTGACTCTGCAATATTGCTGCTATTATGTACTACAATACCCTCTTCCTCCACATTACTGCTGCGGTTCTCTAAACTATCTGTTCCTGGGTTTTGGTCGTTAACCAATGTTGTCTTATCCCAGGCTACATATATCACTGGTAGCTTGTCTGTGAATGGTAATCTCTGTGACTCGGGAATGTTTTTCATCAGTTTAGTTATGTTCTCTAACATTAATCTGTCATCTTTGCAGACCCAGTAAATTCCTTGCCTTTTTGTGCATCCTGGAGATACTTCTGTACAGCCCAGGTGAAATCTCATGTTACAGATGCAACACGTTACGCCTACATTACGTTTTCCCAGTGCTCCCGAGCACTCGCCACACCTCTCCATTTTTACAGTGCCTTGAAGTACTCACAGAGACCAGTCTCGAGTATAAAGGTAAGAACGTTCAATTGTTGGAAGCAAACCCACAGACAAGACAAACTAAAATTATAATTAAGAACTATTGTATTCATGTTGACGTGGAATTTCTCAAGGACCATGAACAGATTGTTTGGGTGCAGCGTAACACTGGACCAGGGGGACTGGCCAAAAATCAAGCAATTGCTATGTGGAAGGGAGACCTGCCCCAAAGTCATTAAAATACCAGGCATGAGGCCGTGCAAAGTGGAGAGGTATATTGGCAGCCCGTCCTTGTGTGGCAACTGTCAATGGTGGGATCACAGAACGTGGCAATGTGATCGCCCAATTAGGTGTGGGTGTTGCAGTGGCTCTCACGACACCAAGCAGTGCCTAGCTAAGCTTGCACCGGGTGGGGGTGGCGGGGTAACACCTAAATGTGTCAACTGCAAGAAACCCCACCATGCTTGGAACAGGTATTGCAGCGCGAGACCTACATGGTGGGGCTCGAGACCACCGGATCAAACCGCAGGTGGACCAGTGAACAGTGGTGGGAATGACTCCGTTAACAGTACCACAGCAAGCCAGGGACCAGTTCAGGGACCAGCCTAGGGTTCAGTTCAGGGACCAGCCCAAGGTCCAGTTCACAGTAGACCGACAACAGTCTGGGGTAGTGTTCACTCAGTGAACAGGTGAACCCAGGGTGGTGGTGGTGGGGGGGGGGGGGGGAGAAATCAGGCGTGGGGCAGGGGCGGTGTAGCCAGCCAACACCGCTCCCCCATCCCAGAGGCCTTCCCACCTCTTTCCCCTCCAGGGAACCCACCCACCCACACCTTAGTCTCTACCCACGGTGTCACACCACCACCACCACCTAACCTCCAAACCCATACCAATGAATCAGACCCCTCCACTGTCTCCCATCTGCCTCCCCCTCCAGGCACTCCTGACCCCCAGGAGGTCGTCACTCAGGTCTGTGTTACAGCAATATTAGATCGCATGATAAGAGCTCATCCAGTTGTCAACCAAATATTGCAAAAGCAGACGGAACTTGAGAAAGCCCTCTGCCAGATTAAGAAGACTCAGGAACAAATCCTCCAAATCCTGCAACGGCAGAGTACATCAAGTGGAGGTCCTGCAAGCCAGAGCCTGGAGCAAGATGATGCAACACATACTGCCGAGGTGCGTCAGCAGACACAACCAGGACACCAGCACATCAGTGCACACAGTGACACCAGTGTACACAGGATACCTTGAGGATACCTTTAGGTGCTTCCGGGGCTTAGCGTCCCCGCGGCCCGGTCATCGACCAGGCCTCCTGGTTGCTGGACTGATCAACCAGGCTGTTGGACGCGGCTGCTCGCAGCCTGACGTATGAGTCACAGCCTGGTTGATCAGGTATCCTTTGGAGGTGCTTATCCAGTTCTCTCTTGAACACTGTGAGGGGTTTGCCAGTTATGTCCCTCATGTGTAGCGGAAGCGTGTTGAACAGTCTCGGGCCCCTGATGTTGATAGAGTTCTCTCTCAGAGTACCAGTTGTACCTCTGCTTTTCAACGGGGGTATTCTGCACATCCTGCCATGTCTTCTGGTCTCATGTGATGTTATTTCTGTGTGCAGGTTTGGGACCAGCCCCTCTAATATTTTCCACGTGTAAATTATTATGTATCTCTCCCGCCTGCGCTCAAGGGAATACAGATTTAGGCTCTTTAGTCGGTCCCAATAGTTTAGATGTTTTACTGAGTGGATTGTAGCAGTAAAGAACCTCTGCACGCTCTCCAGGTCAGCAATTTCTCCAGCTGTGAAAGGGGCTGTCATTGTGCAGCAGTACTCCACTCTAGAGAGCACAAGCGTTTTGAAAAGTGTCATCATCGGTATAGCATCTCTAGTGTGAAAAGTTCTTGTTATCCAACCTGTCATTTTTCTTGCAGTTGTGACGGCTACTTTATTGTGTTCTTTAAAGGTAAGGTCTTCCGACATGAGTACACCCAGATCCTTTACATTGCCTTTTCGTTCTATGTTATGATTTGTCTGAGTTTTGTACGTGGTTTCCGTTTTTATATTTTCATTTTTTCCATAGCGCATGAGCTGGAACTTATCTTCGTTAAACACCATATTATTTTCTGTAGCCCATAGAAAGAAAGACCTGATCTACATCTGACTGGAGGTTTGCCGTGTCCTCTATGTTGCCTACTCTCATGAAGATCCTAGTGTCATCTGCAAAGGATGATACAGTGCTATAGGTTGTGTTCTTGTCTATGTCCGATATGAGGATGAGAAAAAGTACTGGAGCAAGCACAGTACCCTGGGGGACTGAGCTCTTAACGGTTGATGGCTGGATTTTATTTTGTTGACTATTACACATTGGGTTCTGTTGGTCAGGAAATTGTAGATCCATCTGCCTATTTTTCCGGTAATTCCTTTTGAGCGCATTTTATGTGCAATAACACCATGGTCACATTTATCAAAAGCTTTTGCGAAATCTGTGTAAATTACATCAGCGTTTTGTTTGTCTTCCATAGCATCTAATGCCATATCATAGTGGTTCAGCAACTGCGACAGGCAAGAGCGCCCTGTTCTGAAACCATGTTGTCCGGGGTTATGGAGATGCTGTGATTCCATGTATTTTGTGATCTTACTTCTTAACACTCTCTCAAAAATTTTTATGATGTGCGATGTTAACGCTATCGGTCTGTAATTTTTTGCCTCTGCCTTATTTCCTCCTTTATGAAGTGGTGCTATCTCTGCTGTTTTCAGTATATCAGGAATAACGCCAGTATCTAGGCTTTGTCTCCACAGAATGTGAAGGGCCTGCGATAGTGTTTTTTTACAGTTCTTGATGAATATGGAGTTCCAAGAATTCGGGCCTGGTGCAGAGTGCATAGGCATACTGTTTATGGCTTCTTCAAAATCCAGTGGGGATAGGGTGATGTCTGATATATGATTTGATGTTGGTATCATATCCATGAAAAATTCATTTGGGTTATCGATCTTCAGTGCGTTTAATGGCTCGCTGAAGACAGAGTCGTACTGCTTCCTCAGTAGCTCTCTCATTTCTTTGTTGTCATCGGTGAAAGTTCCATCTCCCTTTCGCAAGGGTCCGATACTAGAGGTGGTTTTTGATCTTGACTTTGCATAGGAGTAAAAATATTTCGGATTTCTCTCTATTTCACTGATGGCCTTTTGCTCTCTTTGCCTCTCTTGGGTTTTGTATGATTCTTGAAGCTTGAGTTCAATTGTTCCTATTTCTCTACCAAACCTTCTTCGCCGTTCTTGAGATAGGGTGCGACTCTCAAGTTGTTCCGCGATTCATTTTCTTCGCCTATATAGGGAACGACGTTCTCGTTCCAATCTGCATCTCTTCCTCTTTTTTCTTAGGGGGATGCGGTTTGAACATATTTCTAGTGCTACTGAGTTTATTTTTTCCAGGCACTGGTTCAGGTTTGCATTTTCTAGCTGTTCTTCCCAGTTTATTTCTGCGAAGTCCTGGTTTATTTGCTCCCAGTTTATCTGTTTATTATTGAAGTTGAATTTGCTGAAATCTCCTCCACCGGGAATCTGGACTGGTTTTGAAGGTCTATTCCCCATGGTTGTCATAACTTCAATTAAGTTGTGATCTGAGTAACAGGTTTTTGTAATCATTATGTTCCTGATCAATTCATCATTATTAGTGAAAATGAGGTCCAGCGTGTTCTCCTTCCTAGTTGGTTCTACTATTTGCTGGTTTAAGGCAAACCTGTCGCACATCCGTAGCAGGTCATTTGCATGTGCCTGTTCATTAAGGCTACTTCCTGGTATTCTTTCTGATATTACTGCACAGATTATTGATGACCTGCACATGGGGGATGTGTTTGAATCAATGGGGGGTAACCCTTTACTTAAACAATAATGCCCTACATATAATCAACCTATATGTGCCACAGAGTAAACTTGACCTTGACACACTGCCTGAATTTGTTAATGAAGAACCTACCCTGCTGGTCGGTGACCTTAATGCCAGACACCCACACTTTGGTGACAACTGCCATCAGCCCAATGTCAATGGACGGAAACTGTCACTCTTTGTCAGGGGAAGTGAAAACCTTAGGGTCCTGGTGATGGACAGCCAACTCACCTCAGAGGAGAAGAATAGACTATGCTCTCCTGCTGAATGCACAGGACACGGATGCCAGTACACACATTGTGCACAGTTTATGTAGTGACCACTGGGCACTGATTACCACCGTCGACATGAGCAAGAGAAGGAAAGACAAATAAAAGAAAAAGGTTATCACTCGGACCAGATATGAGGCCGCACTTCATAAACAGAATGAGTGACTGGTTCACGGAATACCAACTCGCAGAAGACATTGACACATTTGTTGATGACCTTAATCACCAAATTGAGAGCTGTCTAAGAGTTCCGCGCCGTACGCCTGGGCGAAGTAACCCTCAGAGGAAGAAAATAAAATGGTATGAGAATGATTACATAAAGATGCTTAACGCAAATGTACGAGACATGAGTAGAGAGTACCGGAGACATTCCACTGAGAGTAACCAAGAGTTGTTTAAAACTGTGTGTCAAATAGCCAGGGAAGAGAAGATTAAAGAGCGGGAGAGACAATGGCTTGAGTTCACTAGCTCTATTGGACGGGAATCATCTACAAGACAAGTGTGGGCAAAAATTCAGATAGCTAAGGGGGGCAGAGCCCGGCCTCCGGCTCACAAAGACCCCCAGGGTAAGGCTGAAGAACTAATTCACAAGTGGAGTGATGCAGCATCCTCCTCCTCCCTCCCTGCAGAAATCAGCAGGGAACAGCTCCTGCGACATGATGACAGAAGAATTAGGATAACAAGAGCACTGTCTAGTGATGACGAATATGGGGAACCAATCACAGCCCAAGAAGTAAGGGGCGCTATGAAAAAGGGTAAAAGTACAGCACCTGGTGAAGATGGCGTCACCTACGACATACTCAATGCACTGTGTGAAGTGTCTGGGAATCCACTACTCCACCTGTTTAACAAGTCATTCCTAAGTGGAGTGTTGCCCACACAATGGAAACACGCAATAATTGTTCCCATACCGAAGCCTAATGACCCTGGTAATTACAGACCTATCAGTCTCGTGTCATGCACTTGCAAGATGCTTGAAAGGATCATCCTAAACCGACTGTTGCACAAAATAGGCAGGTTAGGGAGGGGTCAATGGATTTTAAAGGACGGAGCACAGCAAATTGTATAGTTAATTACTTGGCTAATGACACGGCTAGGTACTCTGTATTTGTTGACATCAAAGGAGCCTTCGACAAAGCACAGGGGATTGCGATCCTAGACGAGCTTGCATGCATGGGTGTCAAGGGGAGACTCATGAAATGGGTTGAAGACTACCTCACAGGAAGGAAAGCCAAGGTTTGCTTCAATGGAGCAGTTTCCAGAACAATGAATATGGAACTCGGGACCCCCCAAGGCGGAGTCTTAAGCCCTACACTATTCAATGTACTTATGAACGCCATTGCAAATATTGATTTTCCGGAAGGAACACAACAAGTGGGATATGCAGATGATGTCCTAATACAAGCTCCCACCTTGGGAAAAATTGAACAGTCCATTGAACTCCTTGGAAGGAAATGTATTGAGCTCGGTTTCACTCTCTCCACAAACAAGACGAAGGCATACTCCCATCACAAGCGGAGAGCAAATGAAGAGCTGCAAATTAATGGTGTAACACTTGAATGGGTTGACCACTATCGATACCTTGGCGTCACTGTCGGCTCTAACAAGGGGAAGAAAGAGGAGCTCAATCAACTCATAGGAACATGCAAAAGTCGACTCAGGGCACTGAAAGCTATGACCTGGAATGGACATGGAGCCTCTATTGCCGTGCTTAAAATGATGTACACAGCCTATGTGCGCTCCGTCATAGACTATGCCGCACCAGTTCTGTGCACCTACTCCCAAAGCGATATGAAAAGGCTTGAAAGCATTCAAAATGAAGCCATGACAATCATTCTTGGAGTTCCAAGAACTGCCAAAACGTCTAATCTACGAGAGGAGTTGTCCCTTCCCAGTGTTAAAAGCAGAATTCAGGAGCTGAATGCTAAGCTTGCAATTAGGATAGCCAGAGATCCCCATTACAATGATATTGCTAAGAAAAAACTGAGCTCTGTGCTACTTTCAGGGGGAAACAGGAGAAGCAAAAAATGGCATCACAGATCAGTCTGCTACCTCGAAGAGCTTCACCTGCTTGAGCAAGCCCGTGAGCTCCTGCCTGTAGAGAGGTTACCTCCCTGGGAGGATGACTCATGCAAGATCATCATCAATGAAATGGCAATGAAAAAATCCAACATGTTACCACAAGAAATGAGGCACAAGTATCTCGAGGAAATTTATAAAGAAGCCGGAGATGAACTAGATCAAATCTACACTGACGGGTCATCTAATCCTGTCAATGGCAGGGCTGGTGCAGCATACACGGTAATCAAGGATAATACTTTCCAACGCAGAAATGAAGAAAAAGCACGTATTGAGAACTATGCCTCTTCAACGCAAGCAGAGCTAACTGCCATTGTTATGGCGCTAAAGTTTCTTGAACGGAACACTAATGGTGCAGTGATTTGCACCGATTCAAAAGCAGCACTGCAAAGCCTAAGTAAAAATCGGGCAGAAAATCTTGCAATAGTCGCTGAAATTAAGAGAGCTGTGAGAGTACTTACCAATCAGGGAAGAGTCATCAAGTTTCTGTGGATCCCCTCCCATGTTGGGATATGTGGGAATGAACGAGCAGATGTGCTGGCTGCTGAAGGTGCTGAAGGAGACCATATTGAATACTTCATACCCAAGACTCTACTACAAATTAGAGGTATTGTCAGGCAACATCACCGTGACAAGGTAACTGAGGAAAGGAGGATAGAAGCACAAACCAGTGAATCTGTACGATGGTACAACATGGTTGCAGCTGGCAATCCCAATCATTATGGCCGAAGAGGAGGAGGACGAGGGAGAGAATCAGTAATAGCGAGAATCCGTCTTGGATACAAATATCCATGGAGATATGGAATGGAAACAACAGTTGATCAGCGAAGTTGCAGAATCTGTGGTGAGAGTGATGGACACCGCCTTGACCACTATCTACGTGAATGTGAACACCTGAGAGACATTAGGATATGTGTAGAATAATAAACCCCACATTGTTTGAGTTAGGAAAACACTATTTGTCAAATATTGATACTGTTCTTAAAAGATTTCCCCATTTTGCACCCGCAAGATAACGTAAGCTTTTAAGGGTTGATAGATGTTAATCTTCTTGTTTGTTGAGCTGTTCACTTGAGACAGTTAAGCAAGTCCCAGCTGTGTCTGGGTACAAGTGACAGGATGAACAACCCAGCGGGTTTTCTTCCTATTGGGGAGTGATGTACATGCTGCTATGGCGGTGTGTCCACTCACAAGATGAGTGGCGCTGCCCAATAAACTCGCCCCTCGGGGCAAAATTAAATTTTTTTTTTAAAAGACAGCACCTTCTCTACCGCCTGCGTCAAATCCGTCATCAAAACCCAGACGCGATTCATCAGTGCTTCTTAGAGATGGCTTGATCAAAGTAAGAAAGACATCAGTAGGTAAAATGTTTACATTGCTAATGAGGATAACCTCAACACTTTCCTCACCCAATGTGGTTTGTCTCACCTTATTATCACTTCCAATGAGTCAACATAATTAACCCCCTTGTCACCTAGTGCGGGCTAGGTATCCTAATGTCTCTTTGTTTCACTTTTTAAATTAATTTTTAATTTACTTTTTACCAGTCATTTATTGGACTTATTAACTGAGTGCTTTAATATTTCTTTAGGTCTTATTAATTATACGATTATAAATAAACTACTTAAAGTTAATAATCTTTAGCTTAAATTTGCCTATGTTTATTATTCAACTTTTTCTTGATTCATTTACCACTTCCTGGTTCTGGGATAATGTCACCTACTGTGAGACCACATCCCAGCTGGACCCCACAGTCAACTGGAAGTGGGGGATAAGGAACTGGATCAAAATGAGACAGATCGCAACCTCAGCCTCCCTACCACCTCGCCCTTGGGTTGCTCCACTGTT
>WNGS01074846.1:0-12998 GCA_020271785.1 Procambarus virginalis | reverse complement strand
GGGGGAAAGAGGTACAGGAACCTCCACCTCGACCAGTCGAGCCGCAAGGCGTCGACCCCGACGGCCTCGCGATCGGGGAAGGGCGCCGCATACACGGAAGACGCCGCGACCACGCCGACGCGAAGAGGTCCACCTCGGGACGCCCGAACGTCTGGCAAAGCCAGCGGAAGGACTCGTCGTCGACCGTCCACTCCGTGGAGAGGGGAACGAAGCGAGACAGGGCGTCCGCCAAGACGTTGGACACGCCCGTACGTGAACAGCCAGGAGAGCCAACCCCGAGAACTCAGCAGACGAGTCACCCGAAGCGACCAACCCCAAGAGACAAGGACCGCATCGAACCCCGCGGTTCAGGCAATGAACCACCGGAGAGCAGTCCGAATGGAGCCGGATCGTTGATCCGCGGGCCACCCGAATCCTCCGAAGAGCAAACCACACCGCCGCGAACTCCCGCACCGTGCTGTGAGCTCGACGGAAGGACGGACCCCAACGCCCCTGGCCGGCCTGGTGAGCACTGGTCACAAAACCCAGCCTAGAGACGACGCATCCGTGTACACATCGAGCGAGGGCTCGGGAAGGCGCCATGGCACCGAACCCCGAAAAACCCGAAGAGGAAGCCGGTGACGCAGCAACCGACGCAAGGCCCCCGGGGGTCGAACCTTGCGATCGCGAGAGAGGCGGAAGGGGTGACCCCGAAGGAACCAGAACAGCCGACGAAGCCAAACCCGACCCGGCGGGTAGACCAGCATCGCGAAGTTCAGGCTCCCGCACAGCCCCTCGAGCAACCGCCGGGTGACCCGAGGGCCCACCAGAAACAGACGAAGGCGGGACCGCAGCCGCTGGAGAGACTCCGGAGGGAGAGACAAGGAGGAGGTGCGAGAGTCCCAAACGAGACCCAGCCAAGTCCGAACCTGAGAGGGAACCAGATGGGACTTCCTCCAGTTCACCAGGAACCCGAACCCGGCGAGCTGGGAAAGAACCAAATCCCTGGCTAGCAAGCAAGCAGACCGGCTGGGAGCCCAAACCAGCCAGTCGTCGAGGTAGGCCAACACCCGAACTCCTAGGAGACGCAACCGAGCCACTACTACCCGTGTAAGGCGCGTGAACACGCGAGGTGCCAGGTTCAACCCGAACGGGAGACAACGAAAGCGGTAACCCTGAAGCCCCACCACAAAACCGAGCCAGTCCCTGAACCGCGGATGAATCGGGACATGCCAATAAGCGTCCCGGAGGTCCAGGGACACCATCCAAGCGCCCGGCTCCAAAAGGAGCCGAACCTGAGACAGCGTAGTCATCCGGAAGGAGGGGCAATAAACCCAGGGGTTCAGACGGGACAAGTCCAGAATGAACCTCAGGTCCGCGCAGTCCCGTTTCGGAACCGGAAACAGACGGGAAACCCATCTGAGGGACGACGTCGGTTCGACGACGCCCAAACGTACCCACTCCAAGACGACGCGACGGAGCGCAGGGGAAGAAACTTGCCCTGCCAGCCCCGAACCCCCCAAAGGGGGAGGGGCCACCCAACGCCACCGCAGACCGCAAGACACGACCTGAAAGGCCCACGAATCGTGGGACCAGGCGCGGGCGAACAGCGCAAGCCGCCCCCCCATCGCCCCGTCAACGGGGCAAACCGCGAAAGGGCCGGCGCCCCTTACGAGACCCAGAACCCCGCACAGGGCGAACACCGCGCCGACCAGACGAGGGCGGGTCCGCAGCAGGAGCCGAACCCGAACCTGACACCAGAGGCCTACCACGACGAGAGGAACCCCGAGCTCTGGCACGACCCCGCCGGGAAGACCCACCCCGGGACCCCCGGAAGACCAACAAGTCCGACATCGGACGACAAGCCGCCGACGCAGCCTGAATAAACTGCGCCACGGCCGACTCCTCAAAAAGAAGAGGACAAAAGGGGGAAGAACGCCTAAGAGCCAGAGCCCAAGCAGATTCCACGGAGGAACCCAGCACCGCCTGCCGACACGCGAGACGGGAAGCATAAAACAGGGAAACCGCATCCCGCAAAATCGGCGTGAACAGCTTCAACAAGGCAGCGAACGAGCGCGCCGCCGAGGACAAGGCGCCAGACCCTGGGACGGACCCAAGCGTCCTCACATCCTCCACGAGCCAATCCGAGGACAGCTCCAGGATGGAAAAGAACCGCAAGGCCGAAGCCAAAAGGCCCCGGGCGCGCAAATCCTCCGCAACCAGCGCCGCCGAAAGGACGGGAACCTGCACATGAAGCTGAATAACGCCCACATCGCGGGGGAGGGCAGGGGCAAACAAGCACTCATTCAGGTACTCAAGCTCGCCCCCCAGGAAAACCTGAATCACCGTGGAAGCTTCCCGCCACTCCAACGTGCGGGAACGACAGAAGGAATGCCAGGAATCCAAAACAAGCAAAGGGCAGGCTGCTAGCCAGGAAGACTCCGGAACCTCGTAACGGAGCCAGAAAGGGAACGAAGTCCCAAACCTGAACTCAGATGGATCCATGTCAGAGGCATAATCCGGGTCCCGCAGGAGGTAAGCTGCAAAGGCCGCTCGCACCTCACCAGGTTG
Source organism: Procambarus virginalis (assembly GCA_020271785.1). Taxonomy (NCBI): domain Eukaryota; kingdom Metazoa; phylum Arthropoda; class Malacostraca; order Decapoda; family Cambaridae; genus Procambarus; species Procambarus virginalis. Next base: position 10,448 of record WNGS01074846.1, on the reverse strand, counting down.
GATGCGATAAGCCGAAAACCTCCGGAAAGACGGAACCGACGAACCCGGGGGAACACGGAACCGAACCCGGGGAGGGGCCGACACCAAATCCAACTCGTACGCAGAGGGGGGAAAAGAGAACCCCACTCCTTGTAACAATAAGCCCCGCTCAGAGGGAAGAAAAACCCAGGCGGGGTCCAGCGGAGCCCAAGGCCCCCAAGTCAGCCCCTCCCCAGCCTCGAGGTCCAACACCACAGGACCCGAGGCCGAGTCCTCTCCCCAAGCCCCGACCCCACAAGACAAGGACGGAGCAGCCGGAACAGCGGAAGGAAGGGGGGCCCACTGGTCAGACCCCGAAGCTTCGGCCGGGAGACAAGACTCGAATGCCTCTGCCGCTCCCCCGGAAGGGGCACCCCCCGAAGCTGCCCGAGTCTCAAGATCAAGGAACCCCTGCTCCGACCCCGAAACCCTCAGACGTTTCGGGGCTGGAAGCAAGGGGGGGGGGGACCAGAACGAGCAGTAGGGGAAGGACGAGGAGGCGCGGACTGAACCAGGATCGAAGCGACCCCCACCCCCAAGTCCGGGTCACGAAAAGCAAAGCGGGGCAGCCTCGGGGCATCCGGGTGAGCAACCAACCTTGCGCGTTGCAACAGACGAAACCTAGCCTGCAACGCACGCGCCGCCTGTACCCGAAGAGAATCATCAGAGGATTGGGTAAATTGAGTCACAAGCAAGCAGCAACACTCACAGGACTCAGGGTCGAAAGTATCACCGACCCAACAGGCAGCATGGCAGAGGCAAAAACAATGAGGGTCACCCTGAGACAAAGGGACCGAGCAACCCTCAAACTTGCACACCGCGAGTGGGGACTCCGGGGTCACATCCATCGGACCCACGCGCCCCCTAGGGGATTCCCAGGGTCCTGAGCGTTTACTTTAAAAGGACTCGCGCTCAGGTAGTCCCAGGCAGGGAGCTGCTAACCGGCGCCCAAAACTACCAATCGAACTTCTAAAGCTGTACCCCAGGGACGTGTACACTCACGGGGACCTAGCAGGGGGCGCCATCGAGAATAACCGTGACAGGGTTAGAACAAAGGAACGAATATGACAGAACCCCCACCAGGCAAAACAAAAAGAAAAACAAAACCCCGCAAGAGGACAGCGAACCCCAGGGAACAGAGCCGGCCGCTATGTCGGGAATACAAGCTGTGCAGCACCCTGCGCCCCTACCAGTGCAAACTGCCTCTTACCTGCCAGTAACAAGGGAGAACAAAACACCCAAGAGCCCAACAGGCGGCCGAAAAACCGAAAAAGGTAAAACGGACCAGCAGAGGCAGATCCCAAGGAGCCTGTGGAAGGTGGCCCCAAGCCCCAAGGGTAGTACTTACAGGGCACCTAGGGAAGGAAACCCTAGGCGCATGCAGCCCGAGTACCAAAATTACTCCTGGCTCTCGCACCCAGAAAACAAACACCACACGCAAGCACAGTGTTGTAGCGAACACCGGAGCCAGAGCACACGACCTTCGCCTATAGCATCAGCCTCAAGAACTGAGGGTGGGTAGCCGGCGCGGAGGGTCTGGGGCTCCCCCTTCCCCCTCCCGGGGAGGGGGGAGCTGCGCAGACAGCGGCGCGGCAGCGTGTGACGTCACACTAGTTTGCTAGTTTTTCTTTTGGGAGTTCTATCCACTAGTTCGGCTTTTGGTAGCAATTTTAACCAGAATAGGGGTTTGTTTTGGGGCGCTTACCTTTCTGGGTGCCTGTCCCGGTCGATGGCAGACATAGAATGCTTCCAACCACACGGGGGCTTCTATAGGCCATTGCTCCCCTTGCCTCTCTGAGGGGGCCCGGTTCTGGCCGTGGTTCCCGGTAGGCCTAAGAACTCCATACACATGACTGATGCCAAAGTCTGACATTAGCATATCAGCCTGGGATAGCTCCGGGGAGCCGACGGGGCTCCCCCCAGAAACAGCAGAGATAGCACCACTTCATAAAGGAGGAAATAAGGCAGAGGCAAAAAATTACAGACCGATAGCACTAACATCGCACATCATAAAAATTTTTGAGAGAGTGCTAAGAAGTAAGATCACAAAATACATGGAATCACAGCATCTCCATAACCCCGGACAACATGGTTTCAGAACAGGGCGCTCTTGCCTGTCGCAGTTGCTGGACCACTATGATATGGCATTAGATGCTATGGAAGACAAACAAAACGCTGATGTAATTTACACAGATTTCGCAAAAGCTTTTGATAAATGTGACCATGGTGTTATTGCCCATAAAATGCGCTCAAAAGGAATTACCGGAAAAGTAGGCAGATGGATCTACAATTTCCTGACCAACAGAACCCAATGTGTAATAGTCAACAAAATAAAATCCAACCCGTCAACCGTTAAGAGCTCAGTCCCCCAGGGTACTGTGCTTGCTCCAGTACTTTTTCTCATCCTCATATCGGACATAGACAAGAACACAACCTATAGCACTGTATCATCCTTTGCAGATGACACTAGGATCTTCATGAGAGTAGGCAACATAGAGGACACGGCGAACCTCCAGTCAGATGTAGATCAGGTCTTTCTATGGGCTACAGAAAATAATATGGTGTTTAACGAAGACAAGTTCCAGCTCATGCGCTATGGAAAAAATGAAAATATAAAAACGGAAACCACGTACAAAACTCAGGCAAATCATAACATAGAACGAAAAGGCAATGTAAAGGATCTGGGTGTACTCATGTCGGAAGACCTTACCTTTAAAGAACACAATAAAGTAGCCGTCACAACTGCAAGAAAAATGACAGGTTGGATAACAAGAACTTTTCACACTAGAGATGCTATACCGATGATGACACTTTTCAAAACGCTTGTGCTCTCTAGAGTGGAGTACTGCTGCACAATGACAGCCCCTTTCACTGCTGGTGAAATTGCTGACCTGGAGAGCGTGCAGAGATCCTTTACTGCTAGAATCCACTCGGTAAAACATCTAAACTATTGGGACCGACTAAAGAGCCTAAATCTGTATTCCCTTGAGCGCAGGCGGGAGAGATACATAATAATTTACACGTGGAAAATATTAGAGGGGCTGGTCCCAAACCTGCACACAGAAATAACATCACATGAGACCAGAAGACATGGCAGGATGTGCAGAATACCCCCGTTGAAAAGCAGAGGTGCAACTGGTACTCTGAGAGAGAACTCTATCAACATCAGAGGCCCGAGACTGTTCAACACGCTTCCACTACACATAAGGGACATAACTGGCAAACCCCTCACAGTGTTCAAGAGAGAACTGGATAAGCACCTCCAAAGGATACCTGATCAACCAGGCTGTGACTCATACGTCAGGCTGCGAGCAGCCGCGTCCAACAGCCTGGTTGATCAGTCCAGCAACCAGGAGGCCTGGTCGATGACCGGGCCGCGGGGACGATAAGCCCCGGAAGCACCTCAAGGTATCCTCAAGGTAAGGTAGTGGTTTTAAAATGAGCGCCTTTAAATTGCGCACAATTTAGCACCCATATGTCACTTGAGCAGGACATATATTTATCTCTTGAATGCACCTCAAGCGGCATTGGAAAAGAAATATTTCTATAAAATCCAATTCTTATCCGATCGACTTGGGGATAATTTAAGCATGTTTACCATTAAATTTTCGTTTTTTCTAATAGTCACATAGCCTATTATTGAAAACGGAGTTAGCTTGTATCTTCGTGGTAAAACTATTGTAAAATGTTGACATGACCAGTGTAATCAACGAAGTTTTTTATTTGTTGCCGGTCACACGCATCCTTGTGTGACATTTTATACATATGTTCTTCTAGAACATTCTATTGTGAACATATTGGTATAAAAATTAAGTACGTACATCGAAAATTGACGTCAGGACAGTGAAAAGAATAAGACTTTTCAAAAGGTGTTTTGCCTGTTTCGCCGATCTGCCGTCAGGTAGAGGTAATACTTCAGCCACTTTCCACACTCTTGCTGGTGGGCCGCGAACATGATTCTACATTTATATGCATATGTCCGTGAAGGGAATTTTATTGCGGTCACAATGATACCAAAAAAAAACACGAATAAAAATTAGGGGGTTGGCAAACATAAAAACATCGTAAACATTCATGCCCGGTTTGACGCTCACGGCTAACGAACGCCGCATTTTCTTATTCAGTGTGGTTCTCATGTTGCATTTTGTGACAATTTATGTATATATTACTCTAGAGCATTCTCTCGCGAACACAATGATACCAAATTTAAATACATACCGTGAAAATTAAGCTCGCCACCCTGAAAAGATTATAAACTTTTTTTTGCTGACGTGCCGTAGGCCCACCCGTCGGGACCACTTAGGGGATATTTGGGGCCTATTCACCGGGAACGTGAAAGTGTTAATTAGATGGATGAATAGATGGATAGATGAATTGTTTTCTGCATTCAGTGATGATGCATCTGATACAAGTAGCATAGATGAACAGTGTTAGCGGCTTCCATGGTGGTGTTTTCCATGGAAATTTTCAAGAATAGCTGAATCTCTTCTTGACTGATGGACACTCTTTGAGGCTGGCTGAATCTCTCCCAGACTGACAGACACTCTTTGAGGCTGGCTGAATCTTTTCCTGTGTGGGACCTTACAAAGCGATCTTTTCACAACTACCATACAAATTGATCTTTTCCTGTAATCTTTTCAAGATTACCTTACGTTTCCAGAATGGCTGGATCTCTTCCAGAATACCTTACAAAGTGATCTTTTCAAGACTACCTTACAAATTGATCTTTTCCTATTATCTTTTCAAGCCACCTTATACTTCACAAGCTTGGCTACATACCACCAACAGGTACTAATGCAAGGGTGTACGTGAGTGCGTTATTTGCAAGCACACAGAACGAAGAAACAGGAAGTGAAAATCTATCTGTACCTGGTGCATTGAGAGCGAAGTCGCGCTGTGTACCATGGACTACTTCGTTGATTATTACTCACTTCCGAAGTACAAAGTGTTACTGTGTAAATAGTGTGTGAAACTGTACATATTGTAATTTTAGTGAATTTTTAACAAGTAATATTACGACAATAAACATTTATTGTGGACACATTACTGACACATGTATCATAGTTCCATGGATCATTATGAACGTTCTACTGTATACATATTGTAAACGACACAAATATGCAACATATACGATAAAAAACAAATAAAACAGCATTGGAAATGCATAGAACAAATAACTGAAAATATATTTGTGGCAACACCCGGTGCTTGAATGGCCTGTGACCGTGTCTGGGTGAGTCACGCACGGGCGACCAGCCCCTGATGACACAGCGCACCTTGTCCACATCCCCACAGCCAAAGTAAGTGGAATTTGGTATTTATTTTTACATAGACATGTTCAAGGAAGTTAATTTTTCATTTTACGAAGAAAATTGAATTTTTGGGAACACTTTATTTCAAGCGCACGGGGGAATTTCACAATAAACTCGGTGCAGCACGGTGGTTAAAATTGAATTTTTTAATAACCTTTCTCGCTTGTTTCTCTTGGGCATACTACAGTTATTAATGTTAGTTTGCACTTCAATGAGCTTGTGGTTCGAGTGCGTACTGTAGTGTCTGAGACCGTAATGTCTTTGATTAGCTCATCATTGTTCGTGAATATCAGGTCCAGCATGTTTTCGTTCCTAGTTGGTTCTGTAATCTGCTGACTGAGCGAGAATTTGTCACAGAAACTCAGTAGTTCTCTGGTCAGTGGTTGGTTATTTCCAGGTTGATTTCCTGCTATAATGTCATTGTTTACTATTCTTGATTTTAAACTGGGTAGATTGAAGTCTCCAAGGAAGATAATATCTGGTACTGGGTTTACTAGGTTATCAAAGATATTCTCTATTTTGTGGATCTGCTCAGTGAATTCCTTAACAGTTGCATCTGGCGGTTTGTATATTAAAATAATAATTAGATTTATATTTTCTCTCTTGATTCCAAGTACCTCTACCACCTCATTGGTCGAGTTTAGGTGCTCTGTGCATGCCAGTTCCTCTTTAATATACAGACCTACTCCTCCATTTGACCTAATTACTCTGTCACATCTAAATAGATTATAATTTGGGATCCAGATTTCACTATCCATGTGGTCTTTTGTGTGGGTTTCTGTAAATGCACCAAATATTGAGTTCGATTCTATTAGAAGGCCATTTATGAACTTAACTTTATTTCTTGATTTTGATTTTAGGCCTTGTATGTCTGCAAATATGAATGATTTCCCATATTGGGTGTCACTTCTGGTGGGCTTTGGTAGTTCTCTCTCCTCTCCACCCATGTCCAGGGAGTGTCGTTTTGACAGTGGTTCATCCAGTTTTGGTAGTTGTGTGGTGTAGTAACTGTGTACTTGTAGATGATTTGTATTCCCGTCTTGTGGGTATCTCCCTTTCCCTCTGTAATATTGCAGTGGTTCTATCTGCCTGTTCCTTTCTCTGATATGTTTCTGCCTTCCTCTAAAAAATTTCCAGTACACCGTAGTTTCATATTGATCTTCCCGTTTATAATGTTATGTACCTCTCACGTGGAATTCTGGACACTGAAGATTGTGATATTTTTGTCTCTAATTGAAAATTTACATAGTTTAGGGTGGAAGTATCTGCACTCTGTTCTAAAATGGCTTATACCCCTCGCCAACAAGTTTCTGCTTTTTCGAGGATGCAGAAAAGTGCATTTTGCACCTAATTTCCCATATATACAAATTCCTTGTGCATAGAATTTGCAAATATTTTCAGTTTTTATTTTTTTCAAGATATTTCTACCTGTGCCTGTCATGGCCGCATCTTTTTTGGAGCCATCTCCGTCTTTCATCCCAACTCCTTCGTTTATGCACTCTTTAGAAAAAGACAGCACCTCCTCTACCGCCTGCGTCAAATCCGTCATCAAAACCCAGACGCGATTCATCAGTGCTTCGTTTGAGATGGCTTGATTAAAGTAAGAAAAACATCAACAGGTAAAATGTTTACAATTACTAATGAGGATAACCTCAACACTTTCCTCAACCAATGTGGTTTGTCTCACCTTATCATCACTCCCAATGAGTCAACATAATTAACCTCCTTGTCACCTAGTGCGGGCTAGGTTTCCTAATTTCTCCCTGTTTCACTTTTTTAATTAATTTTTAATTTACCTTTTACTAGTCATTTTCTGGACATAATTAACCGAGTGCTTCAATATTTCTTAAGGTCTTTTTAATTATACGATCATAACTAAACTACTTATAGTTAATAATCTTTAGCTTAAATTTGCCTATGTTTATTTTTCAACTTTTTTCTTTGATTTCATTTATTACCTAGGTTGCCTAGCCTCGCCATAGTCTCTTACTCCATTGTACCCCTGACTTTGCCTGTGTCTCAATAATGCAAATTATTACTTACAGTGTACCTGAGAGTACCTGTAAGCCCCTTGTAAGCTACCTCATTTTTTCTTTTTTGTTCATTTTGTTTGTGTTTTGTATAGACTTGTTCAAATATTTTTTCCCTTTTATATCATAATTTTATTTTGTAATTTGTCATTCTTGCCTTGTTTTCCTGCAACCAGCCTTTCTATGCAGGCAAGTTTAGACCCTGAACTAAACCTTTTATCCACTATCTATGACAATCATCACTTTAATGATCTAAATTGCAGATATTTTACAGCACATGATGTAAACGATGTATTAACACATAATCACAATATCTCTGTAATCAACTTGAATGTTAGATCCCTAGGTAAACACTTTGATGATGTTAGTGCCTTGATTGAAACTATTGACAATAAATTCTCTTTTATTATACTTATTGAAACATGGTTGAAAGAGGATACTACTCAACTCTTTAACATGCCTAACTACTCGGCAATTCACAACTGTCGTCAAATTCAGAGAGGTGGTGGTACTGCTCTTTACTACCATCATGAACTAACATGCTTAAAAGTAATTAGAACTAGAGACTGCTGTGGGGAGTATATCTTCGCCAGTTTCAGAGTCAAGGGTGCCGAGTCTATCTTGTCTGTGGGTGCAGTCTATAGAATTCCTAACACTGATGTGTCCGAATTCAATTCAAACCTTAGTAATCTAATACTCGATAACAGACTGAACAAAAACCATCTAATTATCGCAGGGGTTTAATATTGACTTCTGCGAGCCTGAACACCCTACTGCTATTAGCTTTCTCAACTGTATGACTTCCTGCTTCCTCATACCCTTAATCACTAGACCTACTAGAATCACTGATAGTACTGCCACGACTCTAGATCACATCTGGACCAACATAACCTCTCCACTTACTTCAGGTATAATCACTGATAGCACTACAGACCATTACCCTACATTTCTCTTAACTAACATTAACAAACCACCTCTAGAGTCAAGGGAGATAAGTTTTAGGCTGCACAATGAATCTACTATAGACAATTTTATAACTGCTGCTGATAATGTCAACTGGGAGTCCGAGTTAGCTAACATAGGGGACATCAACCTAGCAGTGCAATCTTTTCTTCAAAAAACTCTTAGCTTTTATAACACCCACTGTCCTATGCTTACAAAACAAGTCACAACCAAAAGGCTTAACAATCCGTGGCTTACAAAGGGAATACTTAAATCCATTAATAAAAAACATGACCTTGAGAAGAAGTATAGGTTAGGAACCGTCTCCAAAGAATTCTCAAAGAATTACTCGTTATTGCTATCTAAGATACTGTAATTACACGAGCCAAAACTAAATACTACGAAGATAAATTTACCCAAATAAAGAGCAACATTAAAAAACTTGGAGCACAATTTCACAAATTGGGATCAAAGAAGATTTTAAACAACAAACCAACACTCCTGTCCAATAACGATGGTCAGCTTTCAGCCTCTGATTCTGCTATTGAGTTCAATAGGTTCTTCTCTTCCATTGGGTCATCCCTTGCAAATGATATTCCATCTTCCAGTACTGATGTTAAGGACTATCTTACAGGTAACTATCCACAGTCTCTGTACCTAAAGCCTACTAATTCCACTGACGTCAATGAGATAATCCTTTCCCTTAAAACCAAGTCTAGTGCCCTTGAGGAGATACCAACATTAATTTACAAAAAAGCCTCCAGATCCTTAGCCCCTGCAATTGCATTGCTCTTCAACAAGTCACTTGAACTCCAAACCTTTCCAGATATTCTAAAAAAAAGCGAGAGTAACCCCTGTCCACAAATGTGGTGATCTCACAGATGTTAACAACTACAGACCTATATCAATCCTGCCTAACTTATCAAAAATTTTTGAAAAACTAATCTACAAGCAGCTTTACTCTTATCTAGCCAAACACAATATACTTAGCTCTTGCCAATATGGCTTCAGACCCAAAAAAAAAACTAACGATGCACTTATTAGTATGATTAACTTAATTCATGCAGCTCTTGATAAAAATGAGTTCCCTGTTGGGTTATTTGTGGACCTGCGTAAGGCTTTTGACACTGTCAACCACCAAAACCTTCTTCTTAAATTACATCATTATGGAGTCAGAGGACACTCCCTGCAATACCTCAAATCTTACCTTACTGACAGGCTCCAGTATGTTTCTGTGAATAATTCAATTTCTCCCACCCTACCCATCAACATTGGTGTTCCTCAGGGCAGCATACTTGGCCCTCTCCTCTTTCTCATCTTCATTAATGACCTTCCAAATGCCTCCCAACACCTCAAACCAATTCTATTTGCTGACGACACAACCTTCATTTACTCCAGTCCTGACCCCCTTGCTCTAAATGCCACAGTAAATACTGAGCTAAATAAAGTCCATCTTTGGCTAACTGCCAACAAACTCACCCTTAACATTGACAAAACTTTCTATATTCTGTTTGGCAATAAATCCTCTAATCAAATAAATCTCAAAATAAACAACCCCAAATTTGTAACAAATTAGATGGAAAATTCCTTGGCGTTCTCATTGATCACAAGCTGAATTTCCAGGGACACATTCTAATATATCAAAAAAGTTTCAAAAACTGTTGGCATTCTTTCTAAGATCAGATATTATGTACCCCGCCCTGCCCTGGTGACTCTCTATTACTCCTCTCATCTATCCATACTCAACTATGGTATTTGTGCTTGGGGTTCTACTACCCAAAATCATTTACGTCCTCTAATTACTCAACACAAAGCTGCTATTAGGACAATATCCAACTCTGGCCCCAGACATCACTCGGTACCCTACTCAAATCTCTGAATATGTTAGATATTAAGTCACTGCACATTCTCTCATGTGTATTATACATATATAAAACGCTGAACTGTAATGCCAATCCTGACCTCAAAAGCTTCATTGAAGGTTGTAACAGAACCCATGAGCACCACACCAGAAATAAATACAGTTTTGATATTCCAAGAGTACGACTTAATCAAACTAGAAATGCTCTACAAATCAAGGGACCCAGAATGTGGAATGACCTTCCAACCATGTTAAAGACTGTACCTCTCTCAACCAGTTTAAGAT
>WNGS01074842.1:12500-15192 GCA_020271785.1 Procambarus virginalis | reverse complement strand
ATATATATATATATATCTATATATATATATATATATATATATATATATATATATATATATATATATATATATATATATAATATATATATATATATATATATATATATATATATATATATATATATATATATATATATATAATATATATATATATATATGCGAACGACCTGAATGGTCCCCAGGACTATATGCGAATGAAACTCGCACCCCAGAAGTGACTCGAACCCATACTCCCAGGAGCAACGCAACTGGTAACTACAGGACGCCTTAATCCGCTTGACCATCACGACCAGACATAAGGAAGTGATAGCCTAAGCTATTTGAACCACTTCCCCGCCGGCACCTGGATGGTTATCTTGGGCATTGCATTTTATAAATCACCTCATTCTTGGGTTCGAGTCACTTCCGGGGTGTGAGTTTTCATTCGCATATAGTCCTGGGACCATTCAGGCTTGTTCGCATTTGTGTTCCTCACGTGTGCCCCAAAGAATGAGGTGATTTGATAAAATGCTATGCCCCAAGATACTATCCAGGTGCCGGCGAGGAAGTGGTTCAAATAGCTTAGGCTATCACTTCCTGTCCAGTCGTGATGGTCAAGCGGATTAAGGCGTCCTGTAGTTACCAGTTGCGTTGATTCTGGCAGTATGGGTTCGAATCACTTCTGAGGTGTGAGTTTTCAGATGCATATATGCCTGGGTCCGTTCAGGCTTGTTCGCATATATATTTATATGTAAATATGTGTGTGTGTGTATGTGTGTGTGTGTTGTGTGTGTGTGTGTAAATATCAGTTATAAGTACTAGCTCTTAATAATATTAAATAAAATTGTAAGAGCGTTGTCGTTCACTGTAACCCAAGTAGTGTGTGTCAGCCCAACCTTTCCTCAAGATATATTTTATATTATTGATTTGTTTATATGGATGTAGTGCTGTTTGCAATTAATAGCATCTGCAGTATGTAGGTGAAGCCTTTAGTGAGGCGCAATTCGGACAGAGGAAGTCATCGAGTCACTTTTCGAGAAATGGTCGAATGACATCTGTTGTATTGCACATGCAAACTGCATTTCACTCTAACCGGCGTGTTTAGTAGCTGGATTAACGGGTATATGGCCTTATTATGAGGACGGGCTGCAGTTCAAAACCAAGAAAGATGCTAGCCACTCCACGTAAAAATATAATCATTTGACCCCTTGATTGAAGTGTTTTTTCATTCATATGAGGTAGCATGGTGGCTTGATTAAAGTGAATTTGGCCATATATAAGGATAGTCTATTGAAGCCTGTCCTTATAAATATATATCAGACAAGAACCGCTGCTGTAATCATGGCCGAAGGTGAACTTTGAAAGATCGCTCTCATTGAACTGTGATATATGCTGTTAAACTGTGATATAATATTGTAAAACATAAACCTATTTTTGTAAAGGCATTAAATTACTGTTTAAAAAGGTAAATTTAATGTTGCAAAAAACTTATTTAATGTTACAAATTAGTGATTTAATGATGTTAAACTAATTTAATGTTTCAAAATAGTGATTTCATGTTGTTAAACATTTTTCGTGTTGCAATATTATTAACTAATATTAAAAACAATTGTTTAATGTTATAAAACTTCCTCTATCAGTATTGGTACTTCTCAGAGGCTCTGGTAAAAGGCTCATCAACCGAATCTATGAACTTTTTTCTCTTTTCTGTTTCAAGTTAAGTCATAAGGGTCGCCAAGGATTCTGATGGCAGTCGAACCCTCGAAATTTACCGTGTTTTAAAACACACTTCAGAAGCAGCCATCATCACAACTCTTCCTCAAACATTGGAAAAAATTTCTACCAGTCCCTTGACAATTGCATATTAATAGAACCAGCCACGATCACCACCTTGCAGATGGAATGACTGAATATTCGGACGGTCCCAGAACAAGCTTTACTGGGATTCTATGCAAGAGTCTCTACAGCTCTTGCTTCATGCACATCAAAGGGACACCTAAGAAGACATGTGTAAGGATCCCCCGGCAGGAAGGGAGGGAGGGATCTCATACCCTGGCAGGCTTTCTTACCTGGTAATGGAGTGTTTGAATATTATACGACACGCACTACAGCCCACTATATCTCGCACTTTACCACACTCATATATATACAAATAATAATTTCTTATGTTCATTGTTTCTCAGGGAATAGAAACAATGTGAAACAAACAGTTTTTGTCCTGTATGTATTTAAGAGCTCTTCGGGTTGGTAGTCCAGAATTCTTAGATGAAGAGTTTAAGAATATTGTTGATATTGGTCTCATGCTTTTTTCTCTATGTTTTTTAGAAGTTTACCGTAGCAAAGCACGTTGTACATATTATAATAATATATTCAGTGAGAAAATTCGCCCAAAGAATGTATTATATTTACCATATTTTTCTGGGTTTGAAAATATTATCAAGACATTGAAATCTTTTGATATATATGTATTGTTTAATTACGAAAATACAGTTGGAAAACTAATAGTTAGAAACAGCCCTCGTGGTGATAATTGTGTCATTTATAAAATACCTTGTAATGACTGTAACAGGTTCTATGTTGGGCAAACATGTAAAGATTTGAAATCTCGAACTTCGCAACATAAATACTCAGTAAGACATGGTCAACTGTCTAATGCTTTGTCTGTTTGTTTGTCAGAAATTTCTCACCAAATTGATTGGGAGATGGGACTTCA
>WNGS01074842.1:0-7500 GCA_020271785.1 Procambarus virginalis | reverse complement strand
CCCCTTTCCTCCCCCACCATTCCCCACTCCCACATCCCCTAGTCCTCTGAACCATTTCCCATTCCCCCGTCCCCCTCGTCCTCCCAACCATCCGCCACTGCACCATCCCCTTGCCCTCCCACCATTTCTTACTCCACAATCCCATCGTCCTCCCCACCATCTCTCTCTCTCCCTCTGTTCCCTCGTCCTCCCCATCATCCCCAACTCCTCTGTCCCCCTAGTCCTCCCAACCATGCTCCATTTCCCCGTTTCTTCGTCCCCACCATCCCAACTACATCCCCACATCCCCTCACTACTATACCCTCGTCCTCCCCACCATCCCCAACTCCCGTCTCCTCGTCCTCCCCAGCCACTCCCTCGTTCGATGCATTCCCAAATGAACTGATGAACGTTATGGTAAACATCACAGCTCAATTCCAATGCACTGTCACACAAAATAGTTAAATCAAAATGAAAATAATGCAAAATCACTGAAAATTAAATTCATCAATGCAATTGGAAACATTGAAATGGAATCGTAACATATTTAGTATAGTGTGTGTTACTATTACGTGCAACAGATGGCACTGTTTTTCAAAAAAGCATGTTTTTACCTGTCACAAGTGTGGCATCTATATAGTAGGTATATAAAAACATGCGAATATTCGAATGGAACGTTGTGTCAAAATTTTAATGCAATCGGTGAGTTACTTAAAGAGATTACAGCGTGAGTTGCTCTTACGTCCAACAGATGGCATTGTTTTTCCAAAAAAGCAGCATTTTTTCTCTCACAGGTAAGGCATGTATAAAGTAGGTATATAAAAACATGGGCTTATTCGATTGCAACGTTGTGTCAAAATTTCAAAACAATCGGTAAAGAGGCTTCAAAGATTTATCTCACAAAAAAAAACCATGAATAACACAGTTTTTTTTAAAGCATGTTTTCCCGTCACAGACGTGACATCTATATAGTATGTATATAAAAACACTCTTGGATGCGAATGGAATGTGTTGTCAAAATTTCAAAGCAATTGGTGTAGTGCTTTCAGAGATTAGCGATTTTGAACAAACGAACATTCACATTTTTATATATATAGAAGCTATGTGTATGTGCAACCCATCCTCGTAAATTCGTATAGTCAATATTGACTTATTAAATACGTGCATAGGTGACATACTAAACATAATAGTTTACCTTGAAAAGCTTCATAGAAAACACCGACCTTACCTAACCTTGTTAGTATGTTAAGATAAAAATCTTATAGCTTCGTAATTACAATTGTTACTTAACCTATTATAGGTATAGGTTAAGTAATAACTGTAATTCCTTCAAATAATAGGTTCGTAATTACAATTGTTTAATTGTAAATAATTGTTAACTGCTATTATGTAAATAATAGCTTCGTAATTACAATTGTTACTTAACCTATTATAGGTATAGGTTAAATAATAATTGTAATTACGAAGCAATAAGATGCTTATCTTAACATACTAAGGTTAGGTAAGGTCGGTGTTTTCTATGAAGCTTTTCAAGGTAAAGTATTATGTTTATTATATCACCTATGCACGTATTTAATAAGTCAATATTGACTATACGAATTTGCGAGGACGTGTTGGTGTGTGTGTGTGCGTAAATCACGAAAATTAACACGTGATGAAAAAAGTGACAGTGTCAGACCACGGAGGAAGAATTGAAACAGGAATTTCCTTAAGTACTCTCAAAGTTAATAATACATCTTCAGAAGGATGAATTTACATGTTTGTTGTTGTTTTAGATTCAGAACAAATCAGATTCGTGCTACTCAGAACAAGAAGTTCCAAGTAGCACGAGCTATGGTGATGAATATAAAAGTTGTTTGGACATATAGAGGCAGGAAAGAGGTGAAGCGAGGTGAGGTACATGGAACATGGATTCAATGGTTCAAAAATTTATATAAATAGGAGCCGCACCGTATGGCCCAATAGGCCTTCTGCAGTTCCCTTTATTTTTATGTTCTAATGTCAAAAATGAGAAAACGAAATAGTGAATATTAACACGGTATTAGTGAGACAAATGTGTATCAATGATCTGACTCAAATCACCCCTTAACTGATCAATGAAAATGTATCTAAATTATACAAACCACTGCTAATGTTCAGCTTAAATGATTTTGTAATCTGTATTAAAGCAGATTCAGTTAGGTTTCTATTGAAAGTGGTTTTACAATTCGTTATTGGAGAAGCCATCTCCTAATCAATTTCGTGAGAATTTTCTAACAAATGAACGAACAAAGCATTAGACAATTGGCCATGTCTTACAGAGTATTTATGTTGCGAAATTCGAAATTTCAAATCTTTAGATGTTTGCCCTACATAAAACTTATTACACTCTTTACAGGGTATTTTATAAATGGCACAATTATTAAAACGAGTACTGTTTCTAAGTAATAGTTTTCCAACAGTATTTTCGTAATTAAACCATTACATGTATATCAAAAAGTTTCAAAGCTTTAATATTTTCAAACCCAGAAAAATATGGAAAACATAGCACATTCTTTGGGTCAATTTTCTCACTACATATATTATATGTATGCTTTGCTACGGCAAACTTTCAAAAAGCTCAGTGGGTAACAAAGCTTGAGACCAAAAGAATTAATATTCTTATGCTCTTCATCATAAAAACCTAACCTAACCAAGGCCTAAATATGCACAGTATGCTAATATATAACAATATTAATTTCTATTTGAGAAATTTCTATTTTAAATGAAGCATGTTAAAATTGCTAACTGTGTCTGTGGGGTCGACCGCTGGATAAAATAGACTTGGTCTGAGGACGAACTGATGAACGTGTTCGTATAACAGCGCAACCTAACATGACCAGCACGATGACGTCGATTTGAACTCGACTTCCAATTACTGACTGGGTTTCTTCAGTCAGTAATTTGAAGAATATTTTTAAAGTAAATAATACAGAATATTGGCAATGGTTCGTACAACCTTGATCTATTTCTAATTTATTTACTAAAGAAAAATATTAGAAAAACGATTAATGGGCAAATATTTCCATGTAAACAATAACATGATCGTGACTCTAGTTAAAGACTTAGCCTTGCAACCTTACTGTCTCATTATTACTGTCTCTCTATACAGAGTGTGTATACGCCATGATAGATTAGTGAGCTGTAGAGTGTTGAATACGTTAGTCTACAGGTCTTACCTCCGCTAACATTCATTAACCATCAACAATTTTAACATATCCTTGAATGACAGATTTGCAGGAATATCTACCCCTAATATATAACGTGTTAAAGTATTTTTATTTTTAGAATTTAATTTATTGCGATTACAATTACTCTTGAAATTATTTTTAACCACTATTTTATAATTGAATCATACCACCGATAACTTTATCAATGTTATTATTAGTTTATTATCATCATCATCATTATCCACCTCATTGTTAAAGCTTTATATCCAGCGAGGACTTTTATGCGACTTGACAGTATTCATCTTAATGATGAAACGTTGAATAAAATATACATACAATGATGCCTAACAACTGTGCTCACGCGAACTGTTGACAATAATTGTTTTTCTTCTTTTTGCTTTCAACGTTTTAAGAAAGTAAATATAAGTTATTAATTATATGATTGGAGTAACCCACCTCATAAAGTAAGCTTTTGCTGCAAGCTAATAAGGAAGTCAGAAGACAAGTTTATAAAGAAAGCTTATAAGGAAGTCAGAAGACGACCCGGTGTCTTAATCATGAGGCTTCTCCTGCATAAGTTATTCACTCTTACGTTTAAGCATGTAAATTACTCTTAATGAAGGTAGAAGAGAGGCGAAGTACTGGCTCTTACGTCCTGCTGGCTGCAGGTCAATAGCACACTGGTGTCTGAACCCTAACCTTTTGTCACACACACACACACACACACACAGGTTCAAAGGTTCAAAGGTTTGCCACCAGACTAGTACCCGAGCTGAGAGGTATGAGCTACGAGGAGCGACTGCAGGAATTAAACCTCACTTCGTTGGAAGACAGAAGAGTTAGGGGGGACATGAACACCACATTCAAGATTCTCAGGGGAATCGACAGGGTTGATAAAGATAGGCTGTTTAACACAAGGGGCACACGCACTAGGGGACACAGGTGGAAACTGAGTGCCTAAATGAGCCACAGAGATATTAGAAAGAACTTTTTAGTGTCAGAGTGGTTGACAAATGGAATGCATTAGGAAGCGATGTGGTGGAGGCTGACTCAATACACAGTTTCAAGTGTAGATATGATAGAGCCCATTAGGCTCAGGAAACTGTACACCTGTTGATTGACGGTTGAGAGGCGGACCAAAGAGCCAGAGCTCAACCCCCGCAAGCACAACTAGGTGAGTACAACTAGGTGAGTACACACACACACACACACACACACACACACACACACACACACCACAAACACACACACACACACACACACACACACACACACACAACACAACACACACACACACACACCACACACACACACATAATAAAGTGGAAATGGAAGTTTGATGAGCTGGAAAATCCGGGTACCAATGAAAGCACGAGCTCCATACATGGAACTCTGACAGTGGATGGGAAGAAGATTGTAATTTTGATACTCTACAATCCCCCACCAAACAGTAGAAGGCCCAGGCAGGAGTACGAGGACAGCAACAAGGCATGTATAGATGAACTGCAGAGGGCAGCAACAATAGCGCATAGAATGAAGGCGAAGCTACTGGTCATGGGGGACCTAAACCACGGAGAGATAGATTGGGAAACGAGGAATCCCCATGGCGGGGAGGAGACCTGGGGAGCGAAGCTGGTAGACGTTATTGACAGGAATTTCCTAACACAGCATGTGAAGGAAGATACTAGGGAAAGAGGAGGGGATACGCCCAGCCTATTAGATCTCATCTTCACCCAGAATGTAGAAGACATCGAGCAGTTGGAACATGAAATACCACTAGGAGCCAGTGACCATTGTGTCCTAGTCTTTGACTACATGATGGAGCTTAAAATTGTGACCAACGGTCAAGAGGTACGGGGAAGGAGAATTGATTACAGAAAAGGGGACTACAGAAGGATAAGGGAATACCTGGGAGAAGTGCAGTGGGAGGAAGAGCTTATAGGAAAAACAGTGCAAGGTATGATGAACCAAGTCATATTGAAATGCAAAGAGGCTGAAGAGAGATTTATTCCAACAATAAAGGAAAAAAGCAGGAGGGAATATAATAACCCATGGTTTGATAGACAATGTAAGGAAGCAAAGGTGAGAAGCAGGAGGGAGTGGAGGAAGTACAGAAGACAAAGGACAGAGGACAACAGGATTAGATGTAACAGAGCTAGGAATGATTACATTAACATAAGACGAATGTCGGAAAGAAATTATGAGAATGATATTGCAGTCAAAGCGAAAAAGCAACCTAAATTACTACATAGCCATATAAAAAGGAAGATGTCGGTAAATGACCAAGTGACAAGACTGAGGAAAACAGAAGGGGCATATACAGAAAGCGACAAGGAAATCTGCGAGGTACTGAATGCAAATTTCCATGGAGTGTTCACAACCGAGCCTGAGCAGCTCCCATTGTTAGAAGCGATTACCCTAAATGACAGACTATCAGACATAGAGGTGACAGCAGAGGAGGTAATGAAACAGTTGACAACACTGGATGCAAACAAAGCTGTTGGACCAGACAAAGTATCACCGTGGATACTTAAAGAGGCAGCGCAGGCTCTCAGTGTGCCTCTGGCAATGATCTTTAATGAGTCACTTATGTCGGGAGAATTGCCCAGTTGCTGGAAGGAGGCAAATGTCGTACCGATTTTCAAGAAAGGTGACAGGGAGGAGGCACTTAACTACAGACCCGTATCATTGACAAGCATCCCCTGCAAAATACTTGAAAGAATAATTAGGCTAAGACTTGTTGAGCACCTGGAGAGCATTGGGTTTGTAAACAAGCACCAACATGGTTTCTGGACAGGGAAATCATGCCTAACAAACCTTTTAGAATTCTATGATAAAGTAACAAGGATAAGGCAGGACAGAGAAGGCTGGGCAGACTGCATATTTCTTGACTGCCAAAAGGCCTTTGATACAGTACCGCACATGAGACTGCTATACAAACTTGAGAGGCAGGCAGGAGTAAGCGGAAAGGCCCTAGAATGGGTGAAGAACTACCTAACAGGAAGGAGCCAGAGGGTAATGGTAAGGGGCGAGAAGTCGGACTGGAGAACAGTAACAAGTGGAGTACCTCAAGGATCGGTGCTGGGACCAATCCTCTTTCTAATTTACGTAAATGACATGTTTACAGGAGTGGAGTCATACATGTCAATGTTTGCGGATGACGCAAAATTAATGAGAAGAGTTGTGACAGACGAGGATTGTAGGATCCTCCAAGAGGACTTAAACAGGTTGCAGAGATGGTCAGGGAAATGGCTACTGGAGTTTAACACCAGTAAATGTAAAGTTATGGAAATGGGATCAGGTGATAGGAGACCAAAGGGACAGTACACAATGAAGGGGAACAGCCTACCTGTAACGATTCGAGAAAGAGATCTGGGAGTGGATGTGACACCTAATCTAACTCCTGAGGCACATATAAATAGGATAACGACAGCAGCGTACTCTACACTGGCGAAAATTAGAACTTCATTCAGAAACCTAAATGAGGAGGCTTTTAGGGCGCTTTACACTGCATACGTGAGACCCGTCTTAGAGTATGCCGCGCCATCATGGAGCCCCCACCTGAAGAAACACATAAGGAAACTGGAGAAGGTTCAGAGGTTTGCGACGAGGCTTGTCCCAGAGTTACGAGGGAAGGGATATGAAGAGCGACTGAAGGAACTGAACCTTACGACACTAGAGAAAAGAAGGGAGAGAGGAGATATGATAGGGACATATAAAATACTCAGGGGAATTGACAAAGTGGAAATAGATGAAATGTTCACACGTAATAATAACAGAACGAGGGGACATGGGTGGAAACTGGAAACTCAGATGAGTCACAGAGATGTTAGGAAGTTTTCTTTTAGCGTGAGAGTAGTGGAAAAATGGAATGCACTTGGGGAACAGGTTGTGGAAGCAAATACTATTCATACTTTTAAGACTAGGTATGATAGGGAAATGGGACAGGAGTCATTGCTGTAAGCAACCGATAGCTGGAAAGGCGGGATCCAAGAGTCAATGCTCGATCCTGCAAGCACAAATAGGTAAGTACAAATATGTAAGTACACACACGCCAAGGTTGCTTGGCGGGATCCAAGAGTCAATGCCGATCCTGCAAGCACTAATAGGTAAGTACAAATAGGTAAGTACACACACACACACTCACACATACACACACACACAATCCGTGTGTTTAATAGTTTAATCCGTGGTTTAATAGGGAATGTATGAAAGCAAAGGAGCTGAAAAAAGGCATGGAGGAACTTCCGTAATAACAGAACACCAGAAAGTAGAGAGAGATACCAGACAACCAGGAACGAGTATGTCAGTGTGAGAAGAGCAGCTGAGAAAA
>WNGS01074836.1:0-12375 GCA_020271785.1 Procambarus virginalis | reverse complement strand
AAATACCATGCTCCCCCCCACCCCACAACCCCACCCCCCACACAAATACCATGCTCCCCCCCACCCCACAACCCCACCCCACACAAAATACCATTCTCCCCCCCCCCCCCCCCACCCCACATGCCCACCTCTCAACAAAATAATAATTATATTACCACCGGAATGAGAAAATCGACCCTCACAAAAAATTAACCTCTTTCTTTTTTCTTGACATATTCCTCCTGACATATTCCACATTTTATGGACGATATCTTAACAGTTTCCCTTAACGCACGCAAAACGTTACCATTGTTTATAATCAGAACAAACGAGGTAACCAATTATAAATACATTAATTAGGGGCCTGCCACGTCCGGGGCACTAATTACGAGGATAATTAGCATAATCAAAGGAAAGATTTAATGAGCACGCTCGATAAATAGTGGTATCTTAGCCCCCCCCCCCATCCTCCCTCTTGTTAACGGGCCACTAGGGCAGGTGGCCCTAACCATCATCTCTCACAATGTTAAAAGTGGGAAAATCGTCCACTTTTATCCGGGCGCGAGTGCAGAATAGGCCGGCCTGAAATAGGTTTATAAATAACACTTATTGTGTACAGACCAGCAGCAAACGTCCAATTAGGAATATTAAATTAAAAATAGTATGCGTGTATAAACGAGGTGGGTGTCAAAGGTTCAGTTAATTAGCAAATAATTAGAGTCTCGCAATACTATACGCGTAATAGGCAATTAAGCCAAAATCCCCCAAGTGCCTCGTGGAAATAGTTCAGGGTTACCTTACCTTGAGGTTACCTTGAGGTGCTTCCGGGGCTTAGCGTCCCCGCGGCCCAGTCGTCGACCAGGCCTCCTGGTTGCTGGACTGATCAACCAGGCTGTTAGACGCGGCTGCTCGCAGCCTGACGTATGAGTCACAGCCTGGTTGATCAGGTATCCTGATCAGGATAATTAAATTTTGAACACCTCTAGCATATAAGTATGATGCTGTTGGTGACAAGTTTGTGTGCGTGTGTACTCACCTAATTGTGCTTGCAGGGGTTGAGCTTTGGCTCTTTGGTCCCACCTCTCAGCCGTTAATCAACAGGTGTACAGATTCCTGAGCCTACTGGGCTCTATCATATCTACATTTGAAACTGTGTATGGAGTCAGCCTCCACCACATCACTGCCTAATGCATTCTATTTACTAACTACTCTGACACTGAAAAAGTTCTTTCTAATGTCTCTAGGCGTGTGTCTGTGTGTATTGCTTGCACGCTCATATGTTAATACTCATCCATTTGTACTGTACTCCATCCATATCCTCTTGTACTATTCGTGTTCATTGTGAACATTTCCTCTTTTAGCACTCTATTAATCCCCCTTAAGTATTTTGTCCCCCCACCCCCTCCTCTTTTTTAGCGTCGTCAAGTTTAGTTCCTTCGGTTTCTCATCATACCCAAACCCTCGCAATTATGGCACGAATTCATAATTGCGAGGGATTGTATTACATTTGTCTTCTTTCAGCAGCTTGGTAATTCTTCTTAAAAAATTTAAATATTTCTCCCTTTATAGCAAGAGATTCGATAATTGGCCTGTACTCCTTCTTTTAACATACATAGTGATACGTTGTCTGATCCACTAGCTTCAGTTTCGTCTAGTGAAGAGAGTTGTATCCTTTCTGTTATCTCAATATTTGCTAAATCTCTCATCTTGGGTAACCTCCGCTTCTGGCACTGGAAAGGAAACTATCAGGATAAAGCGCCAAGCCATTACGATTAAATTGCACTGGAAAGGGGTCAGGATAAAGACTTGGGATGGGGTAGGGAGGGAAGGAATGGTGCAAAACTGTTTGGGCGGTCGAGGGGATTGAACGCCAACTGAAAGAAGTCAGACCGTCGCTCTATCATCCAGCCCAAATGGTTGGCAGCTATTTAGATTCAGCAGTGAGCACTTCAAGGAAGCTAGCGTTACACGACATGATAATAGTCTCTGTATTTTCTGACGTGTGATTTGGTCATCATATCTTCAGTCATGTTATTGTGGCTCATCGTCTGCAAACTGGCATTGAGTTCCTCGTAAATTCTTCTATTGTTTCTTGAATATTCACTGTCATTTTCCTTCT
The DNA here is from genome assembly GCA_020271785.1 of Procambarus virginalis. NCBI lineage: Eukaryota > Metazoa > Arthropoda > Malacostraca > Decapoda > Cambaridae > Procambarus > Procambarus virginalis. Next base: position 10,277 of record WNGS01074836.1, on the reverse strand, counting down.
TATGTGATTGTGTAGGAGTTCTGGTTGTGTCTTATCTTTGAGACAATAGCATTTTCATTTTTTTTATTTATATATACAAAAGTTCTTACATTCTTGTACAGCCACTAGCATGCATAACGTTTCGGTAGGTCCTTAATCCAAATTTTCCCGCCAAATCGTTTAACAACCAGGTACCCATTTTCTGCTGGGTGAACAGAGGCTACAGTTAAGGATTGGCGCCCAGTAAATCCTCCCTGGCCTGGATACAACCCAGGCCAAAGCACTTGCGAAACGCCAGGCTTAGTGTTACCACTAAGTATTGTTACCACTACCAGGTGTAGTGTTACTACTACACCACATGAGTAGTGAAATTGAGGACTAGAACCGTGCGCACCATCTGAGCAGGTGAGGTCATTAAGCTCCCTGGCCAGGTGGTGCAAAGGTATGTAGCCACATAGTGTTGAGGGGGGGATTTTCCCGGATGTTTTGGCGCGTGGCGGACGCGTGTCGGCGTCCGGTGTCTGGTTATGCGGTAGGGTTTGATTGGGGGGTTATGTTGGGGGTAGGAGACTATGTGGTTCCAAGGGGTTGTCATAGCCAAGGGGTGGTAATGGGGGACGAGCTCCCATGACCTATGAAATGCTCCTATACGGCATGCGTCTCCAATAGCCTCTGACAACCAAGTCCAACTCCTGGCCTGCACGGGTGGCTTAGTCTTTAAGTCCGGCGGAACTGGTTTTACCGACAGGAGAAGGGGCGAGGGCGCGCCTCTGGCGCCTTAAAACCAGCTGCTCCGGGTAGATGGGACTCGATAGCCTGGGAAGGCAGCCCATCTAGGGAAAGGAAAACCCTGATTTTAAACCTCCGCTGCCTTGCGGCCATACCACTTTTTTGGAAAAGGCTTCAGGAGTCAACCTCGAGGAAAAATCCGGACTTGGAGCACCTAAGGCAGTTCGTTGTTGACGTCGACCTCGTTCTGGCAGCTCCTGCGACGTTGCTGGAACCATGTGTATTGGCATTTGCCTTTCTATTGGATAATTTCAGCAACGTGGAGAGGGGGGACCTGCTGCATGGGTAATAGCTTCTCATCCATAACTACCTACCCAGGCTTTGCGCCCTGTCAGGGCGCAACTCCATAGTCTTCCGAGACTGAAGGATGCCTACTACTACTACTACTACTAGGAGACTATGTGGTTATATGTGGGGCATGTGGGGAGAGTAAGGAATAGGAGGAGAATAGGAGAAGAGGAGAATAGGGGAAGAAGAGTAGATGAATATGTATGGGTAAGCACCATACAGTTAATCCTGTGTGTAGATTAACACACAATAGATGAGACTAAGTAGGATATGTAGAGGGGGGGAGGGTCCCTACATGGCCTGGATATGTTGAGGGGTGAGGGAGGGGGCTTCCCCTCTTCCAGAGAGGGTTGGAGACCAATGCGGTTAAGATGTCAAAGGGGGGAGAATGAGTGGACAGCTGGTTGCGGTTTTGACAGTGGAGTCATTATTTTCTAGGTGTCAGACCGGGTCGTGTTGGGAGCTGCCCCAAGGCAGATGTGGTCCTCCCCCTCCCACCCCACTTCCCCTCAGCTCCGCCCCTTCGACAGGTGACAGCCTGTATCTATCACCTGTCAATTTCAGACACTCCGTGGGTCTGGAAGATTGCTTTTGATGACAGCAATACGGCGCACCATACTCACTCCTGTCACAGCTCACTCTGCCACATAGCAGCAACAACACATAGGCCATGAGGCAGCCCACATACCGCAATGTAGGAGAACTGTACTGGTGTGTGGTCTTTGACGCCTCACACATTAAGGTGAGGTCATATGTCCCACCCTCCCCTCACTCCCTTTCCATTCAGCTGCCAGTCATCAATTCCCCACTTCACATTTCCCCAAACCGCCATAAACAGGTAAACACATTATATATATATATATATATATATATAATATATATATATATATATATATATATATATGTATATATATATATATATATATATATATATATATATATATATATATATATATATATATATATATATATATGCGAATAAGCCTGAATGGTCCCCAGGACAAAAAAAATTGACCTCATATATAATGAAATGGGTAGCTTTATCATTTCATAAGAAAAAAATTAGAGAAAATATATTAATTAAAAAAAAACTTGTTTTATTAGGCAAACTGGGCCTTGCATAGTGGGCCGAGTACGACGTTCTGGCTACTAGGTACAATATATATATATATATATATATATATATATATATATATATTATATATATATATATATATATATATATATATATATATATATATATATATATATATATATATATATATATATATATATATATATATATATATATAATGTCGTACCTAGTAGCCAGAACGCACTTCTCAGCCTACTATGCAAGGCTCGATTTGCCTAATAAGCCAAATTTTCATGAATTAATTGTTTTTCGACTACCTAACCTACCTAACCTGACCTAACCTAACTTTTTCGGCTACCTAACCTAACCTATAAAGATAGGTTAGGTTAGGTAGGTTTGGTTAGGTTCGGTCATATATCTACGTTAATTTTAACTCCAATAAAAAAAAATTGACCTCATACATAATGAAATGGGTAGCTTTATCATTTCATAAGAAAAAAATTTGAGAAAATATATTAATTCAGGAAAACTTGGCTTATTAGGCAAATCGGGCCTTGCATAGTAGGCTGAGAAGTGCGTTCTGGCTACTAGGTACGACATTACATATATATATATATATATATATATATATATATATATATATATATATATATATATATATATATATATATATATATATATATTATATTACATATATATATAATATATATTATATATTACATATATAATATATGAGAGAGATATAATAGGACGAGAGAGATATCAAATAATATACACTTGGAAGATACTGGAGGGCCAAGTACCAAATCTACACAGTAAAATAACAACGTACTGGAGTGAACGATATGGAAGAAAATGCAGAATAGATCCAGTGAAGAGCAGGGGTGCCATAGGCACAATCAGAGAACACTGTATAAACATCAGAGGTCTGCGGTTGTTCAACACCCTCCCAGCAAGCATAATAAATATTGTCGGAACAACCGTGGACATCTTCAAGAGGAAACTAGATTTATTCCTCCAAGGATTTTGATTGATTGTTGCCGCCGAAGGCGGCTAGTTTATTGTGCACCCCATACTCATCCTGTGAGCGGTAGCGCAAAAGCATTACAGAGGGCACAAAAGGTCTTTATCAGACCTCATCATAGATTATTACATTAACACTTACATCTATCCTTCACACCTTATAGTTACAATGTCAGCTAGTTACAGAGTGAGTGCTATTTCAAGAGCTACATATTTACAGTAAGTCATCATACATTAATGGTAGGTCTTATCGCTAATACATAATAGTTTGACCAATGGGGACATTACAGAGTCATAGGGGAGCTTCTGTTTCTTGTTAGTCTTCAAAAATACACTACTTGTTTCTGAATCTCATATGTCGTTCATCTACTGGAAGCGAAATGTGGATACAGTGCAAGTATTTCAGGTAATTTTCCCATGGTAATAAGATAGGTTGCCATATCATACAGAGTGAGCTTAGATCTATCTCTAAATGGCTCAATTTTACTACAATCCAAGATATAGTGTTCTAGTGTGTGTCCCTGTCTTTGTCCACACACTTTACACTTTACTTCATCTAGATCCCTATACAAGCCGAACTGCCAGAGATACTTGTAGCCAAGTCTTATACGAGCTGTGACAACATCTGTTAGTCTACTGACTTTGTTACTTGCACCATACACATGTTTTACTTCACACATTTCAATGTGATGAACAATGGACCTGCTAATTTCAGTTTGCACAGTTCTACTTTCTTCAAATCCATCCAGGAGTTCTCGTCTAATGACACTTTTAAGGGACCTATTTGATAACTCAAGATTCCGTTCAACACTGTCTTTATTTACTGCAGCCTTAGCAAGGGCGTCAACTTTGTCATGTTCCTGCAGGCCAATGTGAGAAGGAATCCACAACATTTTTATATTTACCCTCTTGCTAAGTATTCTTATATATCTACGTCTAGCTTCCAAGACAAGCACGTTATTACTTGATTGCAAACTGTTTATTGCTCGTAGTGAGGAAAGGGAGTTAGAAATAATTAAGCTGTCTACTTCAGTGTTGTCAATAATTTCGAGTGCTACCAGTATCGCTACCAACTCGGCTTGCATAGTGGACGCCCAGTTACTAATTCGGATATTCCTTTCAATTGTGCTGCCATCGGGCTGATGAGCAATAACAGGACTTCCTGCCCTCCCTGTAGCTGTATTGAGTGATCCGTCAGTGTATATTGTCTGTGCAATGTTGTTTTCAGCTTGTATATTGTGAATGTGTTCTATGGTGCTTAATTTAGCAGCAAGCTGAGCATGAGGGTTGTTTGTGATTAGTTTCTTGGTGGGGTATGCAGGGGTGAGGATGTCAAAAGGTACTATCTGCCAGGGTGGAAGGAAGTGCTGAACTCTTTCATCTGTATATACATCATGCAGTCCCATCATTTTAATATGAGTGGCTGTTCTTTGAATCCACTTAGACTCGCTAGTTCCATTTCGTATGTGTTCTAACAGAGCAACTGACACAATGTTGTTTTTGTTATCACGCAGAAGCTTTAGTCCCATCATAAGATTAATTTCAAGCATTCTATCTCTAATGCTAAGTATATTTCATTCTTTCCGCATGTTGAGAACTTTGGTAGTTATTGGACAGCCAAGTATAATTCTGAGTGCTTCATTTTGCATTTTTTCAAGTCTATCAATACTTTTGCCATTTTGCAGGACCAAAGCTGGTGCATGATAGTCTATCAGAGACCTTATATACGCTAAATACATCATTCTTGCTATTCTAATATTAACACCATATTTCGGGCTGTACCCCACTACAGTTCTGAGAGCCTTGAGTCTGTCTCTACATTGTTGATGTAACTTATTGACTGCAGTTGAGGTACAAGGGACATAGACTCCAAGGTATTTGAAAGAAGAGACATAGTCTATTGGTATATTATCTATCTAAGGAGTGCCGGACCAACCGGGCTGTGGTGGGTATGTGGGCCTGGGCCGCTCCAAGCAACAGCCTAGTGGACCAAACTCTCACAAGTCAAGCGTGGCCTCGGGCCGGGCTTGGGGAGTAGAAGAACTCCCAGAACCCCATCAACCAGGTATATATATTATATATATATATATATATATATATATATATATATATATATATATATATATATATATATATATATATATATATATATATATATATATATATATTTGTGACGATAATCTCTTCCCAGAGATTGAGCTTGCTATCTCTTCAATTCATCACGTTCTCAACAATATGCAAGATACGTTTTGTAGTGGCTAAACGTATATATCAAGACAGCCACACGCACCTCAACTCCCTCCTTCCCCCCACTCCAGCACCTGCTACACACCTGGTCGACGCGCCGAACCCTTCAACTGCCTAACTAGCGACTTGCGGCCGTCCAGCGTTCTCATTGGCCGCCAACCAACACACCACTCTCGTTCCTCGCCAATCACAATCGTCGCCAGTTATTGTTGGAGTCCCTTGCATTTCTGCCAGCCAGAATATATCTCGTGCTCCTGCTATGAACACCTGAATTTGACCCACCTCGTGTGATCAAATAAGAGGTTCTTAGCTAGCGCATATATTCCCAGCACCATTTTATTTTGTTAACGTAACCAGTTCCCCCCTTTTCACTTTGTTATAATTTTATATATTTTTCTTTTACATTATATTATATATATGCCAAGGTATCGTCTTTATTTTATTTTGTGTTTTCTATATTAAAGTAAAGTATTTTGTTATATTTTGTGTTTTTGTGTTTCTTGCCTTACCACAGATTATCAGACAAGCAGTCACTCTTTTTTTTCTTTTTTTTATTTAAATTTAAGTATATGTGGCCCAGCACTGACACCTGCTAGTTGGAAGACTGCCGACCACCATTTCCAACACGTTTCCGTCACATATAAATGGGGGCCTGTCCACGGAGCTTCACTCAGGTATTGGTAATTGTGGTAAGCATACTTGGCTTTCATTTCCCTTGCTTCCATTATTTACATTAATCATTTTTTATTTTATATGGTGCTGTGTATATTGTGCATTACGGGAATAGCATATGGTGAGAGTGAGACAACTTTGGATTACGTGGTGACTGTAGGCCGCAGTCATACTCTTAATTGGTCGTCTCCCCCTTCCGTGTTATTATCCGTGTTTAACATCTTTTGTCCCCAGATATTTCTCACTTTTTGACAGATTATCACATAGGTACCCTGGTACTGTGGTCTGTCTCCGGGTCAATAGCACCTAAGTCCTGCAATCCGACTCTAGGAGGAAAAAGAGGGCTTTAGATCCTCTAGCACGAACTATTATTGGCGAATTGGGACCTCGCCGATAGTTCTCGTCACCAGTTGACACTCGCACCCCTACTCGTCGGTCAGACTGATGGTATTTACCTAAGGTAGGGAATTGGCGTTCTTTCTTTTGAGCACAAAGTTCGCTAATTCTGTAAATACCATATTCAATTTCAGTGGGTACCTTTGCTTATGTTCTATAGTGACTTGGCAAGGTATGACTACATTTTTTGGACTACCTCATTTATTTTGAAGCCATTTAGTGTTTCACTTGTATTTTAAACTCAGTTTTCACTAATTAGTAGGATTTTCTTGCCTTTATCCTCCCACAGTGAGTACCAGGTACAAGATTTCCTGCGACCTTATTCATTTACCATCTTGAATTAACTTTAATTATTAATAATTCCCCACAGGATAGGTATCAGTTGCCACGTTTCCTGTTTCTGACATTCACCATATTCTCACTATATATTCGTTTCTCCTATATTTTGCTATATTTTCACAATGTTCCGCCTACAAGCATTCAAAACAGATCCAGAAGGTGAAATAGGGACCTTACGTCACGCTAAGAGGGTCGATTTGTTAACTCTTGCACATGAGTATCGCTTGGAAGTTCCCGAGGGAGCCAACAAATTTGCCATTAATAATATGATACTGGATCACCTTGCGGATGAAGGTATTATAGATTCTTCTACTCATGAACAGTACATTATTTCAGATAAGGATGACTTGAGAGCGATAAAGCTCAAATTGGAACTTGCCAAGATCGAGCTACAGCAACAACAGGAAGCAGCTGCAATCCGAGAGCGTGAAGCTGCAATCAGAGAACGTGAAGCTGCCCTCAGAAAGGAAGAAGCTGCCCTCAGAAGGGAAGAACAAGAGCGTGAAGCTGCCCTCAGAAAGGAAGAACAAGAAAGAGAAATCCGCCTCAAGGAAAGGGAGGCCGCACTGAAGAAAGAAGAAAGTGACAGAGAGGCCGCACTGAAGAAGGAAGAAAGTGAACGTGAGTTGGCCTTATACCAACAGCGACTCGAGATGCAACGTGACCACGACAAACGACAGGCAGAAGCAATGCTAGAATGTCGTAACCGAGAACTCACGAGGGACGCTGCACACCAAGCTCAACTCCAACAAGCGGCAGCTAGTCTTCCTCCCAGTTTCAATATCTCCCATGCAAGTAAGTTAATGCCCCCGTTCCTCGAAACGGAGGTTGATGTGTTCTTTACCACTTTTGAGACCCTTGCTGATCAACTTAATTGGCCTGACGACCAATGGGCTACCCTTCTCCGAGTACATTTAACAGGTAGAGCAGCAGTCACACTCAGCACTTTGGCTTCGGAAAACGACTACAACACCCTGAAACAAGCTGTGTTGGACGCCTACCTTCTCTCCACCGAAAGCTATCGACGAAAGTTTCGTGACTACGTCAAGGCAAGTACCACCACCTTCTTAGAATTTGCTAACACCAAACGAAGATATTTCATGAAATGGCTGGAGGCAGCACATGTCTCTACCTTTTCAGAGCTTGTCAACCTCATACTGGTTGAAGAATTTTTGAGACGTGTACCTCCTCCTGTCCGCCTATACTTAGCAGACAAGGAAGAGACGGATTTAGTGAAGTGTGCGAAGTCAGCTGACACTTACAGCCTCATCCACCGGCTGACTCCAGAACCTACCAGCAAGAAGTCTTGGTACAGTTACGAGAAAGCGAGCCCAGATCAAGGTACCTCTCAACTGTACTGCAGGTATTGTCGACTATATGGACACACCATTGACAAATGTGGTAAGTCCCAATCTAAAGGTAACATCGAACCCCCTAAGTCTAAACCTACTCACCCTAAGTCCGGTAAGCCTGTAATGAATGTTGGTGTTCATGCTAATGATCTCTCTCTCTTTACCAAGCATCTATATCCAGGAACTATCTCTACCCCCGGTTCAGATTCAGAGGGACGTTTCGGACTTAAGATCCTACGGGACACAGCGGCTCTACAATCGATCGTCTTGAAATCAGCTGTGCCAACGTCGCCTACACAGGAGAGACTGTGTTCATCACTGACCTTACTGCTACAACTCCTTATCCACTTGCTAGAGTTTACCTAGAATGTCCCTTCGTGACCGGTGAAGTCCAAGTCGCCGTCAGGGAAAAGCCTTTTCCCATGCCTGGAGTGCAACTTCTCCTGGGCAACGACTTGGCAGAAGACCAACAACCAAACAACCTGATCGTCAAGGACATATCCGAGGTAAGCAACTCTGTGTTGGATAACCCGATTTTTGAACATGTTCCAGCAAGGTTCAAGAGAGTGATGAAGGTTCTCCTCCTGTTATGGTGACCACCCGTGCTCAAGCTGCACGACCACAGCCAGCTGACTCTACTGCTACCGCTGTCCCTCAGGACCCTTCGAAACTACCCCCTAACCTGACCGCGGTGGAGTTCCGTAAGTTACAGAGAGATGATCTTACCTTGACACCATTATTCTTTCAGGCTGAAACCCAATCCGACAGTGTTCCTGGGTTCTTTATGGAGAACGAAATACTCTATCGCAGGTATAGACCCAGTAAACTGAAGGACGAGGACGATTGGGCAGACGTTGAACAACTAGTGATTCCTACCAGCCTGCGGCCCACGATTCTACACCTGGCCCACGGCGCTTTGTCACACTACGGGTTCAACAAGACTTACCATGGAATTCGACAAGACTACTACTGGCCAGGTATGGTAAACGACGTCAAAACTCATGTCAGATTATGCCACGTGTGTCAGTTAGCCGGGAAACCGAACGTTTCCATTCCCAGAGCACCACTGATACCCATCCAGGTGCCTGAGGAACCGTTCCACAAGCTCATTATCGACTGCGTTGGTCCTTTGCCTCGGACCAGTGCAGGCAATGCATATATCTTAACCATCCTGTGTCCTACCACCAGATTTCCGATAGCAGTTCCAGTGAAAAATATTACGGCTGCTACAGTGGTGAAGAATCTACTGAAAATCTTCACCCAGTATGGATTTCCGAGGGAGATTCAGAGCGACTGTGGCACCAACTTCACCAGTGATCTCTTCAAACGGACTCTGGAGGAGTTCAACATCAAACAGGTACTGTCCAGCCCCTATCATCCTGCTTCACAGGGTTCTCTCGAGCGTAGTCATCAAACCATCAAGGCACTCTTAAAAAAGTTTGTAATGAGACCTCAAAGGATTGGGATAGGCAAATTGATCTCATCATGTGTATTTTCAGAAGTCTTCCCAACGAGTCACTAGGAGTATCTCCTTATGAGATGCTCTACGGACGTAAGTGCCGTACACCTCTCAAGGCTTTCAAGGATCTCTACGTGATGCCACCTTCAGTGAGCATCAGAATGGCCCCAGTATCTTAAATCTCCGACACATTCTAGAGAGGGTCCATTCCTTTGCCAGCAACAACCTACAGAAAGCCCAGGAGAGGATGAAGACTCGTTACGACCAGCACTGTAAAGTAAGGAAGTTTAAACCAGGAGACTTAGTGCTTGCCTATTTCCCTATCCCAGGTTCTCCTTTACAGAACAGGTTCTCAGGACCCTACCGTGTTAAGGAGTGCCGAAAAACTTCAACTACGTTCTCGAGACCCCTGATAGGCGGCGGAAGACCCAGCTGTGCCACATCAATTTACTCAAGCCCTACCATGGGGTTCCTCCCACTGTGTTAACCAATTTCACTCATTTACAGGTCCATACAGCCACAGTGAGACCTTCCCTGCTTCTCCTTCCGAAAGCACTGACACTGAGACAGCGCTTTCTAATTCAGAAATCCTTACTGATTTCACACATCATTTTCAACACCATAATATGCTCCCTATCATATTCTAACACTTCTCTCG
>WNGS01074825.1:2500-11190 GCA_020271785.1 Procambarus virginalis | reverse complement strand
GTGTGTGTGTGTGTGGGTGTGTGTGTGTGTGGGTGTGTTGTGTGTGTGGGTGGGGTGGACAACACTGAGGGTAAGAGCAGCGTAAATTATTTTCTGACGGTCCCTTTCCTCACTACAGCAATAAACAGTTTGCAATCAAGTAATAACGGCTCTGTCTTGGAAAGCTAGACGTAGAGTAATAAGAATACTTTAGCAAGAGGGTAAATATAAAAATGTTGTGGATTCCTTCGAAGCATTGGCCTGCCGGAACATGACAAAGCTGACGCTCTTGCTAAGGTTGCAGTAAATAAAGACAGTGTTGAACGGAGATCTTGAGTTATCAAATTGGTCCCTTAAAAGTGTCATTAGACGAGAAACTACTCTGGATGGATTTGAAGAAAGATAGAACTGGCAAAAACTGGCATTAAGCAGTCCATTGTTCATGCACAATGAAATGTGTGGGAAGTAAAACATGTGGATATGGGGCAGGTAACAAAAGTCAGGTAGATATACAGATGGTTGTCACAGCGCTCGTATAAGAACTTGGCCTACAAGGATATCTAGGCGTTCGGCTTGTATATGGATCTAGATGAGTAAAGTGTAAAGTGTGTAGACAAAGACTGGGACACACACTGCGAACACGATTAAACTATGGATTGTAATAAAATTGAGCCATTTAGAATAAAACTAAGCTCACTCTGCATGATATGGCTAACCTATCTGTATTACCATGGAGATAAAGTACCTGGAAATCCTTGCACTGTATCCACATTTCGCTTCCAGTAGATGACACGACCATATGAGATTCAGAAACAAGTATGTATTGTGAAGATAACTAATAGAGACAGAAGACTCCCCTATGACTCTGTAATAGTGCCCCATTGGTCAAGAGACATTAATATGTGGAGCGGATAAGACACCCTAGCCATTAGGATGATGAATGGTACTGTAAAGCAATGTAGCTCTTGAAATAGCACTTACTCTGTAACTAGGCTGACATTGGTAACCTTAAAACGGTGTGAATGATAGATGTAATTGTTAATGTAATAATCTAAGATGAGGTCTGATAAGACCGTTTTGTGCCCTCTGTAATGTCTTTTGCGCTACCGCTCAAGATTGGTAGGGGAATGCATAATAAACTATCTGCCTTCGGCGGCAACAATGAAATCAATGGTGTGTGTGTGTGTGTGTGTGTGGTGTAGTGTGTGTTGTGTTGTGTGTGTGGTGTGTGTGTGCTGTGTGTGTGTGTGGTGTGTGGTGTGTGTGCGGGTGCCGAGTACAGTAACTACGCAAGCAGGTCTGATGGAGCCGCACCAACGTGCAAGTCCCCGCAACCCTTAACACAAGTCGTACACACAAGAATAGTTCTGACCCCGGGGTGAAAGTCATCCTCAAGAGCGCACACACTCGAACTCCCTCCTTGCTAAACGCCCCCCCCCCCCGCTCTCTCTCAGCCCCTCACCCCCCTACCCACCCATACCATAACCCCCGTCCCCCCCCCCCCTCCTTCCCCTGTCCATCTTCTCTTACTGGGAAAACTTGTCAGCAATGTTGTTGTCTTCTAGCAGCGGCCGCCAGTGTCAACAAGGTGCTCAAGGTGTCAGGGGTTGACACCTTGAGCACTCAAGGTGTCAGGGGTTGGGTTTTCAAGCAGATGTGAGGGGGGGCGGAGGGGGTAAGAGGGTGAATGGGGAGAGATGGAGGTGGGAAGGGGTTAGGGAGAATGGGGGGAATGTGGGGGTTAAAGTTTCAGATAGTGAGGGAAACACTTGTAGAAAAGGGAATATGGTATAGAGTCGTTTATAATATGGGACTCAGTCCCAATATTATGCCTAATACCGATGTGGCATATTAATACGATGCATCATGATGAGATGATTGGCTGGTGTTCTAAACACGCTGGGGCGCAGTTGGGCTGACACATGGATGAGACGCGTATGGGTGAAGGGCAGCTTCCTTGTGGTCACTCCACTTCGCAGTCGCAGAGTGTGCCAATACGTCTCGATGGAAGCCGCCTGGCGACCTCTTCAAATCTTGACTGGTCTGTGAATGGCGCTGGCATATTAGGAGCGAGCAGAGTGAAACCTTCCTCGTGGGGGCTTGACCCCAGTCATTCCTGTCTTGGCTGACGTTACCGAAGGGGGATGACTGGGTCGACTCTTCGGGAGGACTGGACCTCTTCGCGCCTTCATTGTTGTTGTTGTTTAAGATTCGGCTACATTGGAACAAAAGTTCCAAGTAGCAGGCACGGAGCTATGGTGAGCCCGTAGTCTCTTCGCTCGCCATTCAGTGGCACAGGGAGGGGGGGGTGGTATGATGAAGTAAATCTTGTGTCAGTTTTTACAGTGTCCCGTTGCAGGTCTCGTACCTTGCTTATGAAGGTCAACATCTCCGTCCTGGGTAATACGAGGGAATGAGACCTCATTGAATGTCTCATTCATGATGAGACTGAATGAACGACTGAGACCCTGGGCGGGTATTAGTGGCCTGCACCTGCACTGGCCAAGAGTTGGGCTGAGTTGACTCTGTGTTTATTGTAGTCTTTCTTCCTCCTTCAGGGGGGGGGGCGGGAACTGTTACTCTGCCAGCTTTCTCAGAGGCCCTCTCAAGCTGTCAATCAACTGTGTAAATATACACTATCGGACTTGCTGAACACTATCACCAGCCGGGCGCGTCAGGGGTGTCCTCCACGACCCTTGCGCTCAGTCCCGTCAGCGGGGAGAAGGGGGGATGGGGGAGAGGGAGGGTGATGGGATAGCACCCCCCCCCCACACACACCCCCACCGCATTACGGGTTATTCATGCCCGTGCCACCTAACCTAACCTAACTAACCTCCCAGCAATTCTACACATTAACACTTGCACACTCCAGGGAACTCTCTCTTTGCATTATTTACTCTACACACGAGTGCACGTGTGACGAGAGCTCTAGCTCCTGTCCCCTGCCTCTCAGTAGCCCGCTCCAAGTTCTGTACTTCAAGCCTTCTGTCGTCAATGATTTGTAAAACATTGCCAGGAGTGTTCTCCAGATCATGTTCACAGTGTTCTCCAGGTCATGTTCACAGTGTTCTCCAGATCATGTTCACAGTGTTCTCCAGATCATGTTCAGTGTCCTCCAGATCATGTTCACAGTGTCCTCCAGATCATGTTCACAGTGTTCTCCAGATCATGTTCACAGTGTTCTCCAGATCATGTTCACAGTGTTCTCCAGATCATGTTCACAGTGTTCTCCAGATCATGTTCACAGTGTTCTCCAGATCATGTTCACAGTGTTCTCCAGATCATGTTCACAGTGTTCTCCAGATCATGTTCACAGTGTTCTCCCATCATGTTCACAGTGTTCTCCAGATCATGTTCACAGTGTTCTCCAGATCATGTTCACAGTGTTCTCCAGATCATGTTCACAGTGTTCTCCACATCATGTTCACAGTGTTCTCCAGATCATGTTCACAGTTTACCACTCCATTATGAAGGAAAATGTTCTTATATTGCTTTCACACTTGCGGTTATAATTCCACGTGTGAACTGTGAGGCCTCTCCGTGCAACAAGATGTCTTCGTCAACTTCAACAATGTTTGCAATTGGAATATTGCAACAATTCCTTGCCCCTCTGCTGTCTCTCTGGCTCTGTGCTCGGTCTAGTGTCTCTCGTGAGGCACAGGCCAGCGGACGGTAGCCGCAGCATTGCAGCAGCAACAGCCTCCGTTGCAGCAGCAACAGCCTCCGTTGCAGCAGCAACAGCCTCCGTTGCAGCAACAACAGCCTCCGTTGCAGCAGCAACAGCCTCCGTTGCAGCAGCAACAGCCTCCGTTGCAGCTGCAACAGCCTCCGTTGCAGCAGCAACAGGCACTGTAGCAACACACGCAGCTACAACAGTACATGCATATTCAGCATCAACACCTAAGGCAGTAACAACATCAATGTCCAGTAACGTAGCCACTCCGCCTCCCGCATCCACTTAAAATATCCAATACGGCCGAGCGGACAGCGTTCCGGATTCGCAATCCAAGGATCCGGATTCGATTCCCGACCGAGGTAGAAGCAAATTGGCAGTTTCTTTTACTTGATGCTACTCTTCACCTAGCAATAAAAATTTACCTGAGAGCTAGGCAGCTATTACGGTTTCATCCTTGGGATGTGTGTGTGTGCGTGTGCGTGCGTGTGCGTGCGTGTGTGTGAGTGTGTGTGTGTGTGTGTGTGTGTGTGTGTGTGTGTGTGTGTGTGTGTGTGTGTGTGTGTGTGTGTGTGTGTGTGTGTGTGTGTGTGCGTGTGTGTGAGTGTGTGAGAGTGTGTGTGAGTGTGTGTGCGTGTGTGAGAGTGTGTGAGTGTGTGTGTGTGTGTGTGTGTGTGTGTGTGTGTGTGTGTGTGAGTGAGTGAGTGAGTGAGTGAGTGAGTGAGTGAGTGGGTGAGTGAGTGAGTGAGTGAGTGAGTGAGTGAGTGAGTGAGTGAGTGAGTGAGTGAGTGAGTGAGTGAGTGAGTGAGTGAGTGAGCGAGCGAGCGACATCAGCACCCTATGATAACCATAATAAAGTTTAAGTAACCGATAAATAAATAAATACGGAAACTCTAATGCTAATAGCAACTAGTGCAATCTTTTCTATTGTGGGCCAAAGCCGCACTGTCTCTGGCCTCTGTCTTAAGCGTGTCGTTATCTTGGCACCTTCTGGAAGCGTGCACGCGCGCACACACACACACACACACACACACACACACACACACACACACACACACACACACACACACACACACACACACCACACACACACACACACACACACACACACACACACACACACACACACACACACACACACACACACACACACACACACACTCACCAGTGAGTGAGTGAGTAATGAGAGCAGAGGGGGGGGGGGGCAGGTGCAGAGCGGGAGGCCTCACTATCCTGCCCTCTGGCCCTCGGCCTCCCCCCCCCCCGCGCTCTACAAATAGCCAGTGGGACTAACCTGGCCGGCCGACACTCTTAATATATTTAACTCTCACTAGAGAGCCGCCACCACCACCTGGCCCCAGCTGGCATCGACCCAGCCGTCGTAAGCACCAGCTGTTGGCTCTTGGCTAACACTACCCCAGCGGGCTTTCCCCACTCTGAGGTACTAGGGGCCAGCTGTGGTACTAGGGGCCAGCTGTGGTACCAGGACCAGCTGTGGTACTAGGGGCCAGCTGTGGTACTAGGGGCCAGCTGTGGTACCAGGACCAGCTGTGGTACCAGGACCAGCTGTGGTACTAGGGGCCAGCTGTGGTACTAGGGGCCAGCTGTGGTACCAGGACCAGCTGTGGTACTAGGGGCCAGCTGTGGTACTAGGGGCCAGCTGTGGTACTAGGGACCAGCTGTGGTACCAGGACCAGCTGTGGTACTAGGGCCAGCTGTGGTACTAGGGCCAGCTGTGGTACTAGGGGCCAGCTGTGGTACCAGGACCAGCTGTGGTACTAGGGGCCAGCTGTGGTACTAGGGGCCAGCTGTGGTACCAGGACCAGCTGTGGTACCAGGACCAGCTGTGGTACTAGGGGCCAGCTGTGGTACTAGGGGCCAGCTGTGGTACCAGGACCAGCTGTGGTACTAGGGGCCAGCTGTGGTACTAGGGGCCAGCTGTGGTACCAGGACCAGCTGTGGTACTAGGGCCAGTTGTGGTACTAGGGGCCAGTTGTGGTACTAGGGGCCAGCTGTGGTACCAGGACCAGCTGTGGTACTAGGGGCCAGCTGTGGTACTAGGGCCAGCTGTGGTACTAGGGGCCAGCTGTGGTACCAGGACCAGCTGTGGTACCAGGACCAGCTGTGGTACTAGGGGCCAGCTGTGGTACTAGGGGCCAGCTGTGGTACCAGGACCAGCTGTGGTACTAGGGGCCAGCTGTGGTACTAGGGGCCAGCTGTGGTACCAGGACCAGCTGTGGTACTAGGGGCCAGCTGTGGTACCAGGACCAGCTGTGGTACTAGGGGCCAGCTGTGGTACTAGGGGCCAGCAGTGGTACCAGGACCAGCTGTGGTACTAGGGGCCAGCTGTGGTACTAGGGGCCAGCTGTGGTACTAGGGGCCAGCTGTGGTACCAGGACCAGCTGTGGTACTAGGGGCCAGCTGTGGTACCAGGACCAGCTGTGGTACTAGGGGCCAGCTGTGGTACTAGGGACCAGCTGTGGTACTAGGGGCCAGCTGTGGTACCAGGGCCAGCAGTGGTACTAGGGGCCAGCAGTGGTACTAGGGGCCAGCTGTGGTACCAGGACCAGCTGTGGTACCAGGACCAGCTGTGGTACTAGGACCAGCTGTGGTACCAGGACCAGCTGTGGTACCAGGACCAGCTGTGGTACTAGGACCAGCTGTGGTACTAGGACCAGCTGTGGTACTAGGGGCCAGCAGTGGTACTAGGGGCCAGCTGTGGTACTAGGGGCCAGCAGTGGTACTAGGGGCCAGCTGTGGTACCAGGACCAGCTGTGGTACTAGGGGCCAGCTGTGGTACTAGGGGCCAGCTGTGGTACTAGGGGCCAGCTGTGGTACTAGGGGCCAGCAGTGGTACTAGGGGCCAGCAGTGGTACTAGGGGCCAGCTGTGGTACTAGGGGCCAGCTGTGGTACTAGGGGCCAGCTGTGGTACCAGGACCAGCTGTGGTACTAGGGGCCAGCTGTGGTACTAGGGGCCAGCTGTGGTACTAGGGGCCAGCAGTGGTACTAGGGGCCAGCAGTGGTACTAGGGGCCAGCTGTGGTACTAGGGGCCAGCTGTGGTACTAGGGGCCAGCTGTGGTACTAGGGGCCAGCTGTGGTACTAGGGGCCAGCTGTGGTACTAGGGGCCAGCAGTGGTACTAGGGGCCAGCTGTGGTACTAGGGGCCAGCTGTGGTACTAGGGCCAGCTGTGGTACTAGGGGCCAGCTGTGGTACTAGGGGCCAGCTGTGGTACTAGGGGCCAGCAGTGGTACTAGGGGCCAGCAGTGGTACTAGGGGCCAGCTGTGGTACTAGGGGCCAGCAGTGGTACTAGGGCCAGCTGTGGTACCAGGACCAGCAGTGGTACTAGGGGCCAGCTGTGGTACTAGGGGCCAGCTGTGGTACTAGGGGCCAGCTGTGGTACTAGGGGCCAGCAGTGGTACTAGGGGCCAGCAGTGGTACTAGGGGCCAGCAGTGGTACTAGGGGCCAGCAGTGGTACTAGGGGCCAGCTGTGGTACTAGGGGCCAGCTGTGGTACTAGGGGCCAGCAGTGGTACTAGGGGCCAGCTGTGGTACTAGGGGCCAGCTGTGGTACTAGGGGCCAGCAGTGGTACTAGGGGCCAGCAGTGGTACTAGGGGCCAGCAGTGGTACTAGGGGCCAGCTGTGGTACCAGGACCAGCAGTGGTACTAGGGGCCAGCTGTGGTACTAGGGGCCAGCTGTGGTACTAGGGGCCAGCAGTGGTACTAGGGGCCAGCTGTGGTACTAGGGGCCAGCAGTGGTACTAGGGGCCAGCTGTGGTACCAGGGGCCAGCTGTGGTACTAGGGGCCAGCTGTGGTACTAGGGGCCAGCTGTGGTACCAGGACCAGCTGTGGTACTAGGGGCCAGCTGTGGTACTAGGGTCCAGCTGTGGTACCAGGACCAGCTGTGGTACTAGGGGCCAGCTGTGGTACTAGGGGCCAGCTGTGGTACCAGGA
Source organism: Procambarus virginalis (assembly GCA_020271785.1). Lineage (NCBI taxonomy): Eukaryota > Metazoa > Arthropoda > Malacostraca > Decapoda > Cambaridae > Procambarus > Procambarus virginalis. Next base: position 3,581 of record WNGS01074825.1, on the reverse strand, counting down.
CCAGCTGTGGTACTAGGGGCCAGCTGTGGTACCAGGACCAGCTGTGGTACTAGGGGCCAGCTGTGGTACTAGGGGCCAGCTGTGGTACCAGGACCAGCTGTGGTACTAGGGGCCAGCTGTGGTACTAGGGGCCAGCTGTGGTACTAGGGGCCAGCTGTGGTACCAGGACCAGCTGTGGTACTAGGGGCCAGCTGTGGTACTAGGGGCCAGCTGTGGTACTAGGGGCCAGCTGTGGTACTAGGACCAGCTGTGGTACCAGGACCAGCTGTGGTACTAGGGGCCAGCTGTGGTACTAGGGGCCAGCTGTGGTACTAGGGGCCAGCTGTGGTACTAGGGGCCAGCTGTGGTACCAGGACCAGCTGTGGTACTAGGGGCCAGCTGTGGTACCAGGACCAGCTGTGGTACTAGGGGCCAGCTGTGGTACTAGGGCCAGCTGTGGTACTAGGGGCCAGCTGTGGTACCAGGACCAGCTGTGGTACTAGGGGCCAGCTGTGGTACTAGGGGCCAGCTGTGGTACTAGGGGCCAGCAGTGGTACCGGGACCAGCTGTGGTACTAGGACCAGCAGTGGTACTAGGGGCCAGCAGTGGTACCGGGACCAGCTGTGGTACTAGGGGCCAGCAGTGGTACTAGGGGCCAGCTGTGGTACCAGGACCAGCAGTGGTACTAGGGGCCAGCTGTGGTACTAGGGGCCAGCAGTGGTACTAGGGGCCAGCAGTGGTACTAGGGGCCAGCTGTGGTACTAGGGGCCAGCTGTGGTACTAGGGGCCAGCTGTGGTACCAGGGACCAGCTGTGGTACTAGGGGCCAGCTGTGGTACCAGGGACCAGCTGTGGTACTAGGGGCCAGCTGTGGTACTAGGGGCCAGCAGTGGTACTAGGGGCCAGCAGTGGTACTAGGGGCCAGCTGTGGTACCAGGACCAGCTGTGGTACTAGGGGCCAGCTGTGGTACCAGGACCAGCTGTGGTACTAGGGGCCAGCTGTGGTACTAGGGGCCAGCTGTGGTACTAGGGGCCAGCTGTGGTACTAGGGGCCAGCAGTGGTACTAGGGGCCAGCAGTGGTACTAGGGGCCAGCTGTGGTAC
>WNGS01074823.1:0-12533 GCA_020271785.1 Procambarus virginalis | reverse complement strand
GTGTGTGGGTGTGTGTTGTGGGTGTGTTGTGTGTGTGTGTTGTGGGTGTGTGGGGTGTGTTGGTGTGTGTGTGGTGTGTGTGTGGATGCAAATGTTGTGTTCATAAGCTGGTTAATGGCAGATACTACACTACTGGAACCATACTTATGTTCACTATTGTATATTATCAGCTGGTACGGAGCGGACTGTGGAAATAGTCTACTGTGAGGCCAGTATACTTTCACTCCTATATAGGTACTGTGAGACCAATATACCTTTCCTCGTATATCGTATATGCCAGAGTAGTAGAAGTTAGTAGTAGTAGTAGTATTAGTAGTAGTAGTATTAGTAGTAGTGTAGTAGTAGTAGTAGTAGTATTAGTAGTAGTAGTAGTATAGTAGTCGTAGTAGTATTAGTAGTAGTAGTAGTAGTAGTAGTAGTATAGTAGTAGTAGTAGTAGTAGTAGTAGAGCTCCTCTGGCCAGGTCTGAGATAGGTGAGTAGCGTAGGGTAATGAGCGCAGCTTGGCCTCCTTGACAGTTGCTCGAATGCGTTCGGAGACCACACAATTGAGTAAGGAAGAATATTGTGATGAGTTTAGTGATTCATGATTGTGGTGCATGGCGAGTTCTAGGGAGTAGTGGTGGTGTAGATGCTGCTTTGTGTGGTGGTATTGTGGTGTGTGTGTGTGGTGTAGCTATGGTGAGTTGGGGATATAAGTGGTGGTTGTAGTAGTTTTACCAGGTGGTGGTGGTGAGGGAGGTGTGTGGTGTTGTGGTGGTATGATGGGTAATAAGTGGTGATGCGATAGTGGTGGTGGAGCGAATACTGTATCTTATTGTTGTAACTTGTCTGATGTTGTGGTTGTGTTTGCATGTGGTACTGTGTAGTGGTGTGGTACGGTGGTATAGTGGTACTGTGTTACTGTGTCGGTGTAGTGTACTGTGTACTTGTGTAGATGGTAAGCTGTGTACTGTGTAGTGTAGCTGTGTACGGTGTACCTGTGTACGGTGTACCTGTGTACGGTTTACCTGTGTACGGTGTACCTGTGTACAGTGTACGGTGTAGTGTACTGTGTACTGTGGAGTGGTAGCTGTGTACAGTGTACTGTTGTACTGTGTTGTGTACTGTGTAGTGTACTGTGTACAGTGTACTGTGTACTGTGTAGTGTAACTGGTGTACGTGTAGTGGAACTGTGTAGTGTACTGTGTAAAGTGGTAACTGTTGTACTGTGTAGTGTACATGTGGTACTGTGTAGTGTACTGGTGGGGTGTGGTGCGGCTGTGGTGGCTGTGGTGTACAGTGTACGGTGTACGGTGTAGTGTACTTGTGTACAGTGGTACTGTGGAATGTGTTACAGTGGACCTGTGTACTGTGTAGTGTCTACTGTGGCTGTGTCTTGTGTACAGTGACTGGTGTACAGTGAGGGTGACTGTGTACTGTGTAGTTATACTGTGTAGTGTACTGTGTACCGTGTTACTGATACTGTAGTGTTACTGTTACTGTGGTGTTACTCTGTACTGTGTACTGTGTACTGTGTAGATGGACTGTGTTACTGTGTACAGTGTACTGTGTACTGTGTATTGTACTGTGTAGTTGTACTGTGTAACAGTGTACTGTGTACTGTTAGATCTGTACCTAAGGCGTAGTGTGGTGGATCATGTGTTGATGGTTCGGGGGGGGGGTGGGGAGCGAGGGTCGTTAAAGGGGAAAAAGAAGCATCATCGAGTAATATTCTACCCCCCCCCCCCCCCCCCGCCGACCATAATCGCCGCTATGCCCCACTGTTAATAACACTCAACACCACTAAATGCCCAATTAAATCACCATCAGAACACCCTTCCACTCATTATTGACGCAACATTAAAGCAACTTAAATGACTAATGCTCAATTTCAAGTGTTATCAACAGCACTTACAAACTACTTGTGACGAAGCTGACAACAAATATAAGTTCAAATGACTTAGTAAAGATGCCTTACCACCACCACAGTGAGTAAGGGGCCACGATAAGTGAACTAGACAAAGGGGGCCACGAAAAGTGAACTAGACAAAGGGGGCCACGATAAGTGAACTAGACAAGGGGCCAACGATACGATGAACTAGACAAAGGGGGCCACGAAAAGTGAACTAGACAAAGGGGGCCACACCTCACAGAAGAATATACAGTATTGCTACGGTCTATACAGTTCATGTTCAGTAGACTGAGGCAGACAGAATGTATATATACATGGTGAATCTGGTAAGATTGTTACCACACACACAATAGAGACTGTCTCTGTCATGTCTCTGTCTGTCTGTCTGTCTCTACTCTCTCTCTCTCTCCACATTCTCTCCCTCTCTCATCTCTCTCTGCTCTCTCTCTCTCTCTCTCCTCTCTCTCTCTCTCTCTCCATGCATTTTTTCTGTTATTCTTTCCCCTCATTTATCCCCCTCCTCTCCCTCACTCTACATTTTATATATATATATCTTATTTCCCGAGCACTGGAGGTCGGTGGGTTGGAATATAAATACTGGAAAAATCCCCCAAATATCGGTGGATACTTTTATGTTGCAATTTACGGCAGTCGTGGCTGGTTTGGGGAGAGATCTGAGGGGGGGGCCGAGGGGAGAGGATGTTGAGGAGGCAAGGGGTGGGGGAGAGAGGGGTGAAGGAGGGGAAAGGAGGAGTGTGTGGAGGGAGAATGAGAGAGGGGGGGGGGGTGAGGAGAATGGGGCTGATAGGGAGAGTAATAGGGGAAAGGGTAGACGGATAGGGAAAAAAGAGAGGGAGAGAAATGAAAATTGAGGATGCAGAGAACTGAAGGGGAGAAAGAAGGCGGCAGGGGAAGAAAGAGTAGAAATAGAGAATGGAAAAACCTGAACTAAGATAAACATAGATGGACTAAAAACAGAAGTAGTCAAATAGTGGTCGTCACTCCCCCCTTCCCCCCCCCCAAGGTGCATACACATTATATGGGTTCACAGTTGTGTCGTACTTGCAGGCTCATTGCAACCCCACCATGTACTAGCATGTTACTAGCCCTTGACGGAAACTATACCTATATAGATAGATAGACAGACAGATAGATAGATAGATAGATAGATAGATAGATAGATAGATAGATAGATAGATAGATAGATAGATAGATAGATAGATAATCCCCACACTCTCCTTTCACAGCTCTCTCTCTCTCTCTCTCTCTTTTTCCCAGTGCTATATAGCCGTCATGGCTTGGCGCTTTCTCCTGATACTTCCCTTCCCTTTTCTCTCTCTCCTTTTCCTTCACAATTTCTATGATTTCCAAATGTTGCGGCCAACTATGCCGCAACTATGTTCAGTCACTGTGTGACTGAACATAGTGACTTTCAGTCACTATGAGTGAGAGTATTTCAGTGAGGGGTACAGTTGTGTACCCTCAGTACAGGAAGTACAATGTTTGAACCTACCGACATTATTTCAAGTAATACAGGAACCAGCATCTCATCACGAGGAAAAATACATACAAATATATTCCTGTAACAAAAATACAGGGCAATAATTCTTGTAACAGCCTACCCACAAACAGTTCCCTGTAACAACGCACCAACGACCCAATTCCCGCCACAACGTCCACCAATTAAGAAGAGATTGACTAGCGTCACCCTATCAGTAATACATTTTACACAAACTTTTTTTTTTTTAGATGCATTAAATTTTGAAAAAAAATAACAAAAAAAAAATTCCCGGCCCTCCTCCCTATCAGTAGAAGCGGCCCTCCTCCTGCCGTAAACAAGATGTTTTTCATTATGACTCGGCCGCACAGGAAAAAAAAATTTAAATGAAAAATAGACCAGAAATGAAAAATGAAAGTGTGATTTAAATTCCACTGATAAGATCTCTTTTTTTCTCTCTCTCTCTCTCCAACGTGTTCAGTTCCAATATTCTAAATAGATACACAGTTTTTATGTGACGAGTTTATGTGTAAAACATGTACGTATATATATATATATATATATATATATATATATATATATATATATATATATATATATATATATATATATATATATATATATACACACGCACAAAATATCATTATGAAGGGCATATGCTCGGCTGGCCAACATAAGTACTGCCTTTTGATGACGATGAGTCACAATAACGGGGCTGACGATATGATGACTGAACCAGCCACCAGAAGATAAGGAGACGACGACGTTTCGGTCCGTCTTGGACCGTTATCAAGTCGAGTGTGGAAACGTCGCCGTCTCCTTATCTTCTGGTCTCGTCTTCCCTTCCTTTTGAAACTTGTGTAAAAAATGATTCAGAGTCTTTACACAAGTTTATACACCACACATCTCAGACCAATCCTAGAGTATGCGGCTCCAACATGGAATGCATATCTAGTCAAACATAAGAAAGTTAAGAGGTATATCACCAGACTAGTCCCAGTGATGAGAGGTATGAGTTACGAGGAAGGAATACTGGCATTAAACCTCTCGTTATTGGAAGATAGAAGATACAGCGGAGACAAAATTACCACCTACAAAATTCTCATAAAAATTGTCAATCTTAGAGGGTAGATAAAAAAAATAATTATTTAGCATGGATGCAACACTAACAAGGGGACACAGGTAAAAAGTTAATACTCAAATGAGCCATATGGACATTGGACAAAATTTCTTCAGTGTCAGAGTAGTTAAATAGAATGCACTAGGAAGTGATGTGGTGGAGGCAGACTCCATACACAGTTTCAAATGTAGATATGATGGAGGCTCAGGAATCTGTACACCAGTTAATTGATGGCTGAGAGGCGGGACCAAACAGCCGAAGCTCAACCCCCTCAAGCACAACTGAGTGAGTACCCATATCCACCCCCCCCCCCTCCCTTTCATGTATAATAAAGAGAACAAACAGGCGATTCTGGGAGACGCCCCACGACCTGCAGGGCACAATGTGTGGTGAGGGCGGGGTAAGACGCGAGCAAACAGCCTTCTTGAAGGGTAACACGCCGGAGGAGACGTGGGCGAGGGGACAGGCGTGGGCGAGGGGACAGGCGTGGGCGAGGGGACAGGCGTGGGCGAGGGGACAGGCGTGGGCGAGGGGACAGGCGTGGGCGAGGAGACAGGCGTGGGCGAGGAGACAGGCGTGGGCGAGGGGACAGGCGTGGGCGAGGGGACAGCCGTGGGCGAGGGGACAGGCGTGGGCGAGGGGACAGGCGTGGGCGAGGGGACAGGCGTGGGTGATGAGGGAGAGGTGTGGGGCGGGGGCGGGCGGGGCGGGTAGTGGGTATAAGATAAGAACTTGAAAATGACACCTCGATCTTTTAAAAATCACATATAAAAACACTTTCTACTAATTAACAGCCAATTATTATTAATTTCACTACTTAGTAAACACGTGCGCACAATCATTTTAAATTATACTGCAGGAAATGTTAGTGCTATCAGTTATATCAAAATCGGCCAACATATCTCTGGGTAAAATGGTCCATGTTCTTATTTCTGGACCATTTGTGTCCGTCTGAACCCCCCCTCCTGCCCTACCCCCCCCCCTCCACCCCTACTAGTAACTGGCGACCTGCTTGAAAAACTGCTTTCGGAGCCTTGTTTCCCCCGTGAGATGTGAAGCAAAACCAGCAGCTCCCTGATCTCCAATCTCTTCATAAACTGGGTCTGACCAGAGCTCCCAGCGACTGATTTAGCCGCACTACAAGTCGTTAGCCTAAGGTCACCAATCTGGCTATCATATTAATCTTAATATTAATTAGTGGAATTAATCAGTTATTTTATTAATCATAATTTATTATGATTTATAATTATAAATTTATAATTTATAATAATTTATTAATTTTATTAATTTAAGTTATTAATTAATCACTGATATTAATCAGTGGAACAACTCAGCCTAAAGTTCCCTGGTCATATTCAGCCTTAGGCAAACAATATGGAAAGTAAAGAGAGGAATAATTCTGAATACAGTATTTGAAATATATAAATATTTACTGAAAAGATTGCACACTTCCTTATGGCTAAATAATATTAACTAATCATTAAATATGGCAACACTCTTTGAATTCGAATGCTATACGGCAACACCTAATTCCTTCAGGAACTTCAGTGCACATTTTTCCCACGAACCGAGGGTCTCCGAACCGATTGGTTCGTGGTATTAGGCTTTACTATAGGTATAGGTACTATATGATATTAGGCTTTACTATAGGTACTATATGATATTAGGCTTTACTATAGGTACTATATGATATTAGGCTTTACTATAGGTACTATATGATATAAGGCTTTACTATAGGTACTATATGATATTAGGCTTTACTATAGGTACTATATGATATTAGGCTTTACTATAGGTATAGGTACTATATGATATTAGGCTTTACTATAGGTACTATATGATATAAGGCTTTACTATAGGTACTATATGATATTAGGCTTTACTATAGGTACTATATGATATAAGGCTTTACTATAGGTACTATATGATATTAGGCTTTACTATAGGTACTATATGATATTAGGCTTTACTATAGGTACTATATGATATAGGCTTTACTATAGGTACTATATGATATTAGGCTTTACTATAGGTACTATATGATATTAGGCTTTACTATAGGTACTATATGATATTAGGCTTTACTATAGGTACTATATGATATTAGGCTTTACTATAGGTACTATATGATATTAGGCTTTACTATAGGTACTATATGATATTAGGCTTTACTATAGGTACTATATGATATAAGGCTTTACTATAGGTACTATATGATATTAGGCTTTACTATAGGTACTATATGATATAAGGCTTTACTATAGGTACTATATGATATTAGGCTTTACTATAGGTACTATATGATATTAGGCTTTACTATAGGTACTATATGATATTAGGCTTTACTATAGGTACTATATGATATAAGGCTTTACTATAGGTACTATATGATATAAGGCTTTACTATAGGTACTATATGATATTAGGCTTTACTATAGGTACTATATGATATTAGGCTTTACTATAGGTACTATATGATATTAGGCTTTACTATAGGTACTATATGATATTAGGCTTTACTATAGGTACTATATGATATTAGGCTTTACTATAGGTACTATATGATATTAGGCTTTACTATTACAAATGCTGAAACATTGTCATTAGAGACAGAACCCTAAGTGACAACACTAGGAATTGAATAGTAAACTATAATCTACATCTAACTCTTCTCTCTTCTCTCTGACGAGAATACCCGCTCGACATATATCACAAGACTTCAGTAGGTTCTTCTCTATACCAAGGGTTCTCCCGTAAATATAAATTGATTTTACTCTTACTCATAAAGTGGTTGCCTTGATCTCTTCTGAATTAACTCGCAAGTGCTCGTGAATAACCACGTACAAGTGTGCCACCAAATTTATATTTGTAAATAATAAACTGACTCACTGGCCGCAAGAACATTATTCCGGACTCCTGGAACAATTTTTATCAACGTCCTATCACAAAGGGAATGGAGAGGGAATTTGAGCTACCTATATACTCTTCTTGAGATCTTGAGGTTATCTTGAGATGATTTCGGGGCTTAGCGTCCCCGCGGCCCGGTCCTCGACCAGGCCTCCTTTTTCTTACACACCCCCAGGAAGCAGCCCGTAGCAGCTGTCTAACTCCCAGGTACCTATTTGCTGTTAGGTGAACAGGGGCATCAGGCTGAAAGAAACTTTGCCCATATGTTTCCGCCTCCACCGAGGATCGAACCCGGAACCTCAGGACTACGAATACGAATCGCTGTCCACTCAGCTGTCTGCCCCCAGCGCTGTCCACTCAGCTGTCAGCCCCCACTCTGTAGAATGTCTGCTGCTGGCTCAGCAGATGGTTGAGGTCGGTAGATAATTCGCCAGGTTGTCTTCTTGATTCCTGTAGACTTCTTTTTTCTCTTCCACCCACCATTTTTCCAAACACCCTCGCCGATCTTAGGTGCATCTGCGTTATCGCGATGGCAGACCAATGATAGTCGTGGTCTGGTATGTTCGTAAATCAGAGGGTAAGATTGCAAGACATGCAGAAGTCAACGACATCATCAAGAGGAGCCTCGCCACAGCCCGCCGCCCAGCAGAAAAAGAACCACACCTATTCAGACCTAACGACCCTCAGAAGCGCCCAGACGGGATCTCCTGGCTTCCTTGGAAGGATGGTAAGCAGTGGTGTGGGACTACACGTGCGCTGCCACACTGGCCAGTACCTACCTCCACTACAGCACACGTGAAGGGGGCGGCGCCGCTTCTTTCACGGAAACACAAAAAGTCATAAAATACAGAGGTCTGGCACACGCTACAGCTTTGTTCCGATCGGTTCGGAGACCCTCGGTTCGTGGGAAAATGTGCACTGAAGTTCCTGAAGGAATTAGGCGACAAATTTATCAGTGTTGCCAAAGACCAGAGAGCGAAAAGCTTCTTGTTCAGTGCCTCAGTGTCACATTTCAGAGGAGAAATGCCTGTTGCATCTTAGCCACGAGTCCAACTTCGGAGGCATTCGAAGAGGTGTTTAACTTGCAACAATGATCGAATCTGTCCGTGACATTTATTAATGTATCCCGTTGATGTGTTTTTCATTTTACTTGTAATTGTTGTGTTGTGTATGTGATAAGACCACATTTTGTAATCATGTAATCTTGTACAAGATTATATGTTCCTTTATATAATATATATATATGGGGGTAGTAGAAGACAGTATGTGGCAGTGCACGTGAGAGCCTTCCCGGGTGCCTCTATCGTCTTCTTCGAGGATTGAGGTCCCTACAAACAACCAGAGGTGGTACACCCATATATATACATACATATATACACATATATACTACATACATGTATACACATATATACATACATATATATAAACATACACAAATGCATATACATATCAATAGTCTTTTATATGACAAGTGATTCAAGAAGAGGCCCACAACAGTCTCTATTCGCATTTCACTTATGGTATGTCAGTTACACAGTCAAGTGTGACAACTTTAATAAGAGCAAGAGACTCATTACCTTTCGTGGGGACGGGTGTGTATGATACTTGAACGGTTGGGGTACAGATAAAGAGGAATATCAGTGACAGGAAGATTACATTTAAAAGAAATGTTCAGTTTGATGAGATTGTAGACATTTTTACTCGGTCATTATCATACAAAGAGTGAGTTGGTATGTCGGCCCACTCTATATAATAGAGTATTAACGGAACATAACAATTTGTCTCTGAGCAATGCAGGAGATGTAGGTTCTCTCATGATTTAACGCAAAACTTGCGTAAACTTGTCTGGTGTTGACTTGCATGGCTCTTCCTAGTATAGTTGGAAGCACAGTTGAACAAATCCACAAGGGCGTGGACGAGGATTCGAACCTACATCGAGAGCATCCCAGACGCTCCTTAATCGACTGAGCTACGACATGGTCAAAAAGAGTTGAAACCAGAAGTTCTACTGAACTTACCGTGATCCTGCAGCCTCTCCGAGACACAAACCAGGGTTTTACCAAACTCCCCCATGCACTCGAGCTAAAGTTGTGTAAAACACAACTAGGAGGTTGTGTAAAACCCTTGTTTGTGTCTCCGAGAGGCTGCAGGATTCAAGTAAGATTCAGTAAAACTTCTTGGTTTCAACTCTCTTTGACCATGTCGTAGCTCAGTCGACCTAAGGCAGCGTCCCTGGGATGCTCTCGACGCAAGGTTCGAATCCCCGTCACGGCCCTGGTGGATTTGTTCATTTGATGCATCACGCTATTGTGATTTGTGGCTGGTGTAAAGCATCAGTTTCCTTCCTCACGTTAACCATCTTGCCATCTATGGGCGCCAAAAATCACCCTACACGGGCTTCTTACTGAATTACTTCTCGGTTTGTTCCAAACAGAAGCGACCCTATCAACCTGTTCAACCCATACCCGAGAGCCTGGGGGGTTATACGTAAAAGTTGGAATGGCTTCAGAGGCCTCCAGATTTCGTGTCGATTCAGTAGAATCCCAGGCGTGTATAATTTTTTACAGGTCAGGTGGTACAGTGGTAGAGGTTGTGGCTGGCAGTCCGTTAGTCGCGGGTTCGAGTCACCTGAAAGTTCCAGTTTGATTTCTCATTGATAGATATCACGTTAGAGTGATTTCTGTGAAAATAATACTAATAATAATACTAATAATATCTTGAGCACGTGTATGTGGTCCAGAGGTAGATTGGGCATCCCACAGTGATAATAAATTATTTCTAGAGAAAAGGGACAGATACGAGGTATTAATACTGACATGGTATTGTACATGTGTGAATATCTATACAGGTATGTACACACTAATAATGAGCAAGGATGGGAAGGAATTAAGAGAAGAAGGAATATGAGAGAGTAATGGAGATAGGGGGAAGTTCGAGGTGTTAAGACACGCTTCCCTCTTTCGCTCTCTCCTCTCCCTCCCTCCCTTCCTTCTATGACTCCCCCCTCTCTCCTCCTATTCCCCCCCTCCCCTCCCCCAGCTCCTACCCGCCCCCTTCCCCCAGCTCCTCAACGCCTCCATTATCGAGCCCTGGTTTAGTAAGTTCTGAGGCGATGTGATCGACGTGTGAGCATTTGTCAGCAGGTAATGCGCCGGTGCTAACACGCCCCGCTTACCGGGCTCCCTTCACAGACAAACTCGCGGTGCGCGGCGCTCACACGCCTTTTGTTATAACCCGCTAAGCCTTTACCCAGTGGATTAACAACACAAATATTTACTTGCCTTAGTAACGATGAGCTAAAGCTCAGAGCACAGCGGGTTATAACACCACAAATATCTTACTTTTCTTCAGCTCTCGTTCCACCACCATACAACACCCACCCCAATCCCCCACCCTAAAAAAAAAAAGTTACTGTAGAAGAGAGCACGTGGTAGTCGGCGATCAGGGTGATTAGCATCTTAACCACTGACATATAACTGCCCGCCTGACACATATGACGCTCATGACCCATTGATAAGATGGTTTCGTGAGAGAAGAAGCCATTTGGGTGTGAGGTGGTCGGGGATGGCCATAGGGGGGAGGGGGGAGTGGGGGAGGGGGGGAGGGGACAGAGGAGCTGGCAGGGATACCCTGTATCACCCCCCCCACCCCCCTCCTCCTTGCTGTGACTGTGGGTAAAGAATCTCCCTCTATCACACTTCTTGCTGAGTGCGTGTAGGATCCTCCTACATAAACACCATTAAACAAAAAAACAAAACAACCCACAAACAAAAAAAACATGCAATTGCACATTAATTTTATAGACTTATCTATGTGACAAAAATTCTCCTGCAATCATTTTAAATTGGAGGAGAGAGAGAGGAGAGTGAGAGAGAGAGAGAGAGAGAGAGCGAGAGAGAGAGAGAGAGAGAGAGGAGAGAGAGAGAGAGAGAGAGAGGAGAGATGGAGTGAGAGTAGCGAGGAGAGAGGCGAAAGAGAGAGAGAGAGAGAGATGAGAGAGATAGAGATAGAGAGATAGAGAAGGAGAGGAGAGAGAGAGAGAGACGATGTCACTTCGTTTGCTCAGAAATACGAGTGGATTACTCTCAAACCTGCAACTGGTTCTTAATAAACCAAGTGCAACCCGTCCACAGACTGCTCGTCCGGACTACGACCGACCCGCTCCCGTGCCGGGGTGGTAGTGGGGCTAACTCCTGTGATATTCAGCCATCCCCCCCCCCCCCCCCTGCACACACTACACGCCCACCTGACCTCTGCCACACAAACTGGAAATATTTCTCCCGGAGGAGTTATGGCCACACACCACACCACCAAACCTAAACCCAGAAACGCCCCCCCCCCTCTCCTCCATTACACCACCTCCACTGGCAGAGTGGAGAATTCGTTCGCAACGTTCGGAATTCGCGGTCCACGGACCTGGGTTCGGACTAACGGTTCGAGGAAGAACGAAATTGGCAGTTTACTTCATCTGATGATTCTATTCACCTAACCCAAAATAGATACAGTACCTTCTAGTGCCACTTGTCCTTTTTATAGTATTTAATAGTAGACATTTTCATCTAAGGCCAACAACTGGTGTACTAGAAAACAGTAGCGGGCTCACGAAATTGACAGAATGTCCCGTTTTCTGTGGGTCCTCTAGTATGCTAGGACAAGGCACTTTAGTACAACACATTCTAGAGGCTGGGGTGGAACGCTGACGAGAACGTGTTGAGTAGATAGTTAGCTGCTGCATCATGGATGTGTGGTGTGGTGTAGTGAAAGAAAGACTATGTAGTCTGATACGACGGAGAAGCAACAGTCGGGCGTCAGTTCATCAGATAACCCACGATCTAGAAAGGCGGGTTTCCAAGAGCTAACAGCTCGATCAATGCACTAATGAGTACAAAATACATAGTAAATACACCTATACACACCACACACACACAACTTTTAGCACAATTGCATAGACCACTATGACACGGTCTTACCTGCCACGGAAGACAATCAAATATGGTGCAATAAACACAAATTTCGCGAGAGCTCTCGACAAATATGACCATAGTGTTACTACACACAAAACAGACACTGGTAAGTAGCAGTTTGAATCTTCAATTACCCAACCAACAGAACCCA
>WNGS01074815.1:0-11360 GCA_020271785.1 Procambarus virginalis | reverse complement strand
AGAAATTAGTGCTATTGACCCGGAGACAGACCACAGTACCAGGGTACCTATATGATAATCTGTCGAAAATATGAGAAATTATCGAGGGACAAAAGAGTTTAAACACGGTAATAACACGGAGGGGGAGACGACCATTAAGAGTATGACTGAGGCCTACAGTCACCACGTAATCCAAAGTTGTCTCACACTCACCATATGCTACTCCCGTAATGCACAATAGACACAGCACCATATGAATAATAAAAGTGATTGTATAAATATTGAAAGCAAGGGAATAAAAGCCAAGTACGCTTACCCACAATTACCCAATACCTGAGTGCAGCTCCTAGGACAGGCCCCAATATATGTGACGGTAACGTGTGGAAATGGTGTTCTGCAGTCTTCCAATGGCAGATGTCAATGCTGGGCCACATATATGCAAGTTATAAAAAAAAAGGAAAAAAAAGAATGACTGCTTGTCTGATAATCTGTGGTAAGGTAAGGTAAGACACACTAAACACAAAAGATAAACAATTAAAATAATATTCTAGAAAACAAAGTAAAATAAAGACAATTCCTTGGCTGATCAAAGTGCAAGTCAACAAGTGAAAATAACATAAAAAGAATGAATTTAGTGAACAATGGGACATGGAGGACATACAATAATGAATAATAAAGAAATGGTGCTGGGAATATATGCGCTAGCTATAAGCCTCTATTTGATCACACAAGGTGAGTCAACTAGGTGTTCATAGCGTGAGAGCACGAATATTCTGACTGTAGTGCTGCCAGTCGACCCCAACATTGCCTTGGCTAGCAACGTGGTTGGAGAAGGACTGAAGTGGCGTGTTCTCGAATGGCCAATGAGAATGCAGACGGCCGCAAGTCGGTAGTTTCAGACTGGGAGTGTAGCAGTTGGCGGGTCGGCGCGGCGACCAGGTGTGCAGGAATGGGGGGAGGGGGGAGTATGCAGGTGCTTGGCTGGTCTTGATATATGTTTAAGCTACTGTAAAACGTATCTTGATATATTGTGGAATGTGATGATAAGAAAGAGCAGGCTCAATCTCTGGGAAGAGATTATCGTCACAACATATAAAATACATAAATCTACGAGAACCTGATGATGCAAACATTGCATTACAATAATAATTTGAACCTGTTACGGCCCTACTGGGACGTGACCGGGTTCTTTCTGATGGTAATAGTTGTTTGGGTATCAGGCCCAAAGTCAGTAGAGGCTTTCAAGGGGCGAGTTCCGTAACGCATGTTAAACACCGGGGTAGGTGCAGTGGAAGACAAGTATTCTAATTTATATGTATATTCCTTTATATATATTCCTATATATATATATTCCCACCACCTTATGTAAAAAGTCACACACGGGAATTATTACTACACAATTATACACAACTTCGTCATCCTCCGAAGACACTGGACACTCTGCGACGCTCACTCTGGGTAGCCTTTCCTGGTCTCCTTCTTCTGTGTCCCAGAAACACACGATGAATCCACCCTGGCACAGGCCAGCCAAATCACAATCCCACTGGGTGCCTCGTCGTGATGGCCTACAACCACAGTCCAGCCCGTAGCTCTCAGGTACTAGTCAGCTTCGCTGTCTGGCCACTCCACGACTAATACTAGGGTTGCGAGCCCTATGCAGGAGCCTCGTGTGACTCGCTGGTCAGCCTTCTCTGTCGGCACCTCAGTGGGTGGTCTCTCCACCAGCCAGCCCCGGATACAGCGAATCCCGTTACTGCCACTCCTCAAGCAGGCAATCACATACTCAGCAGAGTTCGTCCGGGGGTGGCTCACAGCTTCTACAAAGCAGACTGGTGAAGAGACCTTGGCTGCCTTGGGTAGACTGATTCAACGTACCTCCCAACAGTCCTAGGTTGACACTGAAAGTAGACACATCATCAGTACTGGAACACACATGGGCCACTAGGAAACTTCACTTACTAGCTTAGACCAAACGTCCACCTCTTCGCTCCATAGGTGGCGTTCACTCTCTAAGCACCACCTCACCAGAGGTCAGCAGCGGCTACTTCACGAGCCGACTACGACAGGCATCCAGCACTTATTGCCGGTATCTCCTGTCATCACTAGATGGCATTGTCCATGGAGCTGGGTTTCGGGAGCGGACTCACAGATGGCGTGAATTTCATGGCTTCGTGCTCGGACGAGGAATTAGGGTTTGTAACCCTCCCCACCAAAGAATTTGGTTTGTGTTTCAAAAAAAAGGAAACAAACCAAATTAGTACGTTGGTACAACTCCAAACGGACTCGCATAAACGATGACGGTGTGGCGAGGATGTCTCGTCGCTGCAAAACTGACCTAATGGGAGATTCTGGCACAAGGAAAACTTGAAGACCGTAGGCAATGACCTGCCTAATGTGACTTCCCACAACCTCACTGAGATGGTAATCAGGGGCATAATTATCTCAAGTGTCTTTAGTAAGATTCGGCAGTTGCGCAATCTGGGGGTGCCTCGACACCTCCCTGTGTCGTGGCACCACTGGTGGATGGTCGCAGATGGCATTACTTATACCGTCCGGTAGTCCTTCAGGGAGACGGGAACCTTGAATACAGGGGACTGATAATTTGGAGTAACAGCGATAGTTGTTAAGTCGGTACTTACAGCATAACCGTCTACTAGGCCCACACCTAGTCCCACAGGGCTGTTTGTACATTGAAGATGGCGTTCACTCTGCCACCGTCAGGTCGACCAACATTTCGTATAACGCTGAATCCAGGCTCGGCAATCACGCGGGGGTGTCAACCTGTCGGAAACAGTCACTCATAATATCATTTCTCCCACTCCTTGTATCCACCATCATCTTCTTCCAGGTCCCTTCTTCGACTACAACACTCACAGTGCAAGTCTCTAATCCCTGGGGTCTCTTCACGATGTTCATAGGAGCCATCATCTGTCGGGTCGTCCACTGGTCCTTACTTAGAACACACATAAGAATTAAACAAATACCGCCAAGAAACATTTAGAATAAGCTTCATGAGCCTATCACGTCCATAGCTGGCGATCTACATTAGCCTGGCTTGGATCAAAGAGTGCACTAGAACCTGCGCACCTACCTCACATACCTCTGACGTCTGGGAATCGCTGGCCGGTTCAGTAAACATTGTACCTTGCCATACCGCAAGTACTCATCTGCCGTCACTCCAGACTCTTGGGTATCCGTGGGAGATTGTACACGGGCCTCTCCTCTTGCTCAGTTGCTTCTCTCACCATAACCTCATGTTTCTTGTCGGGAGAAGAATCAGGAGAATCTGTCGGAATGCTGTCTATCTGTTGATGAGAGGAGAAATAAACATGTTATATAACCTCACGTCCGACAGTTCCTGGTTATTACCGTCTATTGTTTTCACCTCAGACCTTATTGCTGCTCCGCTGGCTCGTCCACAATTTGAGATTATATCGTAGTCCCAGCCTGTCACTAAGTCGTTGGCTAGTATTACGTCAATCCCAGCTATAGCAGGGTATCAACTACTGCCAACGCACATGTGCCGCTGAAGTAAGGCGAGTCTAGATGTACCGGCACTAAGGGGGCAACGTACCGTGTCATAGGAAACCCAACCAGGACAACCTTTTGTCTCCCGTCTACACTCACTCCCTCGGGTAACGAGTCTCTCACGATCAGGGACTGGGCTGCTCCACTATATCTGAGCACTACAACTGATCTACCAGTATGATCACTCGTTACATACCCGCCTGAAGTGTGAGGGGCAAACAATCCTGGTCCTTCCTGACTAGTCATCAGAGACTGGGGTTCCCACTGGTGGCGTCACACAACCCATCAGCATCACTTCCCTACGTGGACCGCTACCTCTTCGGCCTCGGCACATAGCAGCAATGTGTCCTTTCTGCCCACAAGTCCAACACACTATTCTTCCTCCTTGGACTACGGTGTTTCGGACTGCTAGGACTAGTCCTTCGGGGACTACCTGGGGGCGTCTTCATAGCACTTTGTGGGACAGGTCTCTCTTCTTCTGGACGAGATTTGCCAAACAGACGTGGGTGACTCTTCGGGACATACCTAGTAGAGGATCGATGCGTTAAGATGTACTCCTCAGCCATAGTGGCTGCCGCACTCAAGGTCTCTACCTGTTGCTCCTCTAGGTACGTCTTCAGGTCCCTGATAGGCAGTCTTTGAAGTCTCTAGCAGTACGAGCTGCTCGAGGTCTTCTTTTGTCTTCACCTTTCGAGAAGCACACCACTCTTGAAAAAACCGTTCCTAGATGGTCGCAAACTCGGTGAACGTGTACTCCGAGGTCTTCTTTAGGTTCCTGAACTTCTGCCTATAAGCCTCAGGCACCAACTGGTAAGCCATGAGCACTACCTTCTTCACCATGTCGTAATCACTGGAGTCATCAAGGGACAACATGGAGTAGGCAATTTGGCCTTCCCAGTCAAGACGGACTGTATCATGATGGCCCAATTTTCCTTTGGCCAATCCAAAGAGGCAGCAACCTTCTCGAAGGCTGCGAAGAACTTCGAAACTTCCTTTTCGTTGAATTTTGGGACCATCTTTATATGCCTTACTGGGTCGAAACTACTTGTTTCCGTTGTTTTCCTCTGACCACCTAATCGCAATACTTCTAACTCTGTTTTTTCTTTCCTTCTCCTCTCGTTCTCGTGTTCTTTTCTTTTTCTCGCTTTTCTCTTTCTCTCGTCTTCTTCTCTTTCCTTCTCTTCTCGTTCTCTCTGTCTTCGTTCTTCTCTTTCTCGCTCTTCTTTCTTTCTTGTAATTCCAAACGTCTTATTTCCATTTCCTTCTCTTTAATTTCCCGTTCTATTTCTAATTTCTTCCACTATCTCACGATTATTTCTAAGGCACGCATTTTGAGAGTTAGAAAACTTATTTCAGTTCACCTAAATCAAATGTCAATACCTTTATCTTCCTTTTCAGTGGCAACTACCACCTCACTTTCCTTTGTACTCTGTGCCTCGCTTCCTGTTTCTCCCCGCCTTCAAATGCTTGTGAACCTTGGACAAGATCTCAAACGGGTATCACTTTCACGTATTTTGATCTCCAGATAGGCACTCACTAGTACAAGTTCTTGCTTTCCCAGATATTTCAATCTGGCAAGACAGTCCTCCTTGTTCAGAAAGTCCTGAACATCGTCCAGATCTTCAATGGTCACTTTCTCCGCCATTGTCCCTTAAGTGGAGCACGAACACTTTAGCACACCGCTTCACTTGAGCACTTACACCCGAGCACCGCACTCACCAATTCTGCACGTGATCACACTGCACAAGGACGTATAACGTCCTAATAATTATAAACGGGGGGGAATTATTTACAGGGAATTGCACTACATCACCACCCCTGTCAAACATACTTAACAAGGGGTCGGATCCCGCTGGGGATGCCATTTATGTTACGGCCCTACTGGGACGCACCGGGTTTTTTTTCTGATGGTAATAGTTGTTTGGGTATCCGGCCCCAAGTTAGTAGAGGCTTTCAAGGGGTGAGTTCCGTAATGCAAGTTAAAACAACAGGGGAGGTACAGTGAAGACAATTTAGTAATTCTATATATATATATATATATATATATATATATATATATATATATATATATATATATATATATATATATACATATATATATATATATATATCCCACCACCATATGTAAAAAGTCATACTGGGATTATTACTACACAATTATATTCAACTTCGTCTTCCTCCGAAGACACTGGACACTCGGCGACGCTCACTCTGGGTAGCCTTTCCTGGTCTCCTCTTCTGTGTCCCAGAACACACGATGAATCCACCCTGGCCACAGGCCAGCCAAATCACAATCCCACTGGGTGGCTCGTCGTGATGGCCTACAACCACAGTCCAGCCCGTAGCTGGCAGGTACTAGTCAGCTTTGCTGTCTGGCCACTCCACGACTAATACTAGGGTTGCGAGCCCTAGACAGGAGCCTCGTGTGACTCGCTGGTCACCCTCCTCTGTCGGCACCTCAGTGGGTGGTCTCTTCCACCAGCCAGCCCCCGGATACAGCGAATCCCGTTACTGCCATTTCTCAGGCAGGCAATCACATACTCAGCAGAGTTCGTCCGGGGGTGGCTCTCAGCTTCTACAAAGCAGACTGGTGAAGAGACCTTGGCTGCCTTGGGTAGACTGATTCAACGTACCTCCCAACCGTCCTAGGTTGACACTGAAAGTAGACACGTCATCAGTACTCGGAACACTACATGGGGCCACTAGGAAACTTCACTTACTAGCTTAGACACAAACGTCCACCTCTTCGCTCCATAGATGGCATTCACTGTCTAAGCACCACCTCACCAGAGGTCAGCAGCGGCTACTTCACGAGCCGACTAGGACAGGCATCCAGCACTTATTGCCGGTATCTCCTGTCATCACTAGATGGCGTTGTCCATGGTGCGGGGTTTTCGGGAGCGGACTCATAGATAGCGTGGACTTCATGGCTTCGTGCTCGGGCGAGGAATTTGGGTTCGTAACAACCTAGTATTGGAAATAACTATACATTCTAGGCAGAATGGAAATGATGACTTTATTAGTAAACTGTGATGAAATACGCAGGGTATTTCTCAGTAATATGAGGATGAGTGTAGAGATCTTCCGAAAGTTTTGAAACTGGATTGATTATTGCTTCACCTGCACAGTAATTTATGTTGAATCAGAGAACATGAAATAAATATGCTTACCTGAAGTGAAGTTTACTCGTAAACTAATTGATTGATAAATGAGCTAGCAAAAGATTGAGTAGAGACATTGTGTGATCAGTGATCAGGCAGTTTAAAAAGATATTTCTCACACAAAGTACAGAAAGATTATGGTACAGAAAAAAGTGAGTAGTGATTTAGATGAAAGATTTTGTGTGATGAGTTGGTGTATCAATATAGAGGAAAGATGGGAACTATGAATGAACTCTGTGATAAGTTAGATAGCATGTGTGAGTTGTGGTGAGCGTGTGTAAGCGAATGAAAAGTATTTAGTATGGTTTGAATTGTAAAAGAGGTAGTGTTTGTATACCTCAATAAATCTAGTGAGCACTTTTGTACTACGTAGCTAAAGTATGGGATTTAACCGATCGAAGGAGGATAGTCAAAGAAGTTTGTTTACCCCGTAACAAGTGAGAAATATTGAACATTACATGAAAACTGGAACGGAGTTATTCACACAAGAGTTGATAATAGGATTTTTTGTTGAGTGCAGATGAAAAGTAAAAGGTTCTGGGTAAGTAGCCTCATTTGAAAAACTAGGTCTCTATGTACTTGCATTGGTAACTAAAAGTTTCTGGACATGTAACCTCGTTTGGAAAAAAATATGGCTTATTATGAACTTGCATTTGTAAACTGCATACTTGTGATTATTGAAATAAATGAAGAGAGTGAGTTGAGCAAGAGTTAGAGAAAGTGTGTGAAAGATTTTGCAAGATTGTGCTTGAGACTGTGATTTGTTTAAGAGATTAAGAAAGAATGGAGAAAGTTTGTGCTTGAGGGTTAATGTGGAAATTGCATAGAAGTGACTTTGTGTTTGAGAATGCACCCTGGCGTACCTTCACAGGTACGCCAGGGTGCATCTGATCCCACATCGTCGTCGCCCCTAAATCACCAACAACAACACCAACACCGCATTAACAACCTTACTGACTTCCTCAGGTCGTCAGACTGTAAATTACTTCTAAAATCTTGCGTAGTCTGCCGGAGGTACGAGCCGGTGTGTCCCTATCCGAACCTTCTCCACTCAACACATATCTCTCAGGCAGCTATCCAAACTCTCTTCTCCTTTCACCAGTCAGCCCGACAGATGTTGTGTCCATCATACACTCACTAAAACCAAAGCTGGGAACATCAGTGAAATCCCATCCATTGTATACAAGAGCGCCTCCCATGCTCTTGCGCCACCTATAGCTCTGCTGTTCAACAAATCCCTTGAGTGTCATACCTTCCCTGATATCCTTAAAAAGCAAGAGTAACGCCAGTTCATAAAGGAGGTAATCCGGCAGACATACAACTATAGACCAATATCGAACCTACCCATTCTATCAAAAATATTTGAAAAAATTATCTACAAACAGCTCTACTCCTATCTCGTAAATTCGACATTCTTAGCCCCTGTCAGTTTGGCTTCCGCTCCCAAAAGAGTACCAACGATGCAATTATTAGTCTCCTTGATATAATTTACTCAGCCCTTGACAAAATGAGTTTCCGATTGGACTCTTCATTGACCTGAAAAGGCCTTTGATACTGTTAATCACAATTACCTCTTATGTAAACTCCATCATTATGGAATCCGAGGCCATGCACTGGACTATATCCAATCCTATCTTAGTGATAGACACCAATGTGTAGCCATCAATAATATAACCTCTCCCACTCTACCAATAACCGTTGGAGTGCCACAGGGCAGCATCTTGGGACCTCTTCTATTTCTTATATACATCAATGATCTGCCTAATGTCTCTAACATTCTGAAACCTATTTTGTTTGCTGATGATACTACCCTCATCTACTCTAACCCCAACCCACATACACTAAATAATGTTGTTAATAATGAACTAAAAAAAGTCCACTTATGGATGTCAACCAACAAACTAACACTTAACATAGAAAAGACCTACTACATCTTATTTGGAAGCAAATCTACAAATGCAATTCAGCTTCAGATAGACAATGTAAACATTAGCAATAAAAATGATGGAAATTTCTTGGCCTATTCCTAGACAAGAGACTCAACTTCAGTACCACATACAACACATAACTAAGAAAGTCTCTAAAACAGTTGGTATACTCTCCAAAATCAGATATTATGTACCTAACTCTGCTCTCATCTCTCTATATTATGCACTAATCTATCCCTATCTCAACTATGGTATCTGTGCATGGGGTTCAACCACTGCAAACCACTCAAGTCCATCATCACCCAGCAAAAATCTGCTATCAGAATAATATCAAATTCTGCTTTCAGACAACACTCAGCCCCCTTGTTTAACTCCCTAACATGCTAAATAATCTCACTCCATAAATTCTCTTGTGTCAACTACATTTACAAACCCTGTTCTTAAATGCAAATCCTGCTCTGAAACTCTTCCTGGACAGATGTAATAGGACCCATTATCACCACACCAGAAATAAATATCTCTTTGATATCCCCAGAGTTAAACTTAATCTGTGTAAACACTCTATGCAAATAAGGGACCCAGTTTATGGAACTCACTCCCTATTGAATTGAAAAGCTGTCCAACTTTTACATCATTCAAAATCAATACTAAAAAGTACCTAATTTCATCTTCATAGTTTTTCACCTTTTGCCTTAAAATTGCACTGTATCTATTGCTACCCAATCTCCCAACCTTTATGTTCCCAATTTGAACATCTTTACCATTGTGATCATTGCTGTCTTCTTATATGTGCTGCCAATCTGCTGTATGGTGTATTAATCTTGTTTATCTGTATCTATTGCTACCCAGTCTCCCAATCTTTATGTACCCAATCTGAACATCTTTACCATTGTGATCATTGCTGTCTTATATGTGCTGTCAATCTGCTGTATGGTGTCTATTAATCTTTTAATTACCAATCAAGCTGTCAATGTAATCAATCAGAGCTTTAATATAACAATGTGCTTTAATATACTTACAAGCTCTCTCATCTCATTTTTCTCTTGCAATGTATTTGTTATCATTTATCAATTCTGATAGAAATTACCTACTTAAAATTATCTGTTAGATTAAGGACCTGCCCGAAACGCTGCGCGTACTAGTGGCTTTACAAGATTGTAATACTGTCCTATTCAATGTATTCTCACAAACCCAATGTACCTTCTT
Source organism: Procambarus virginalis (assembly GCA_020271785.1). Classification (NCBI taxonomy): domain Eukaryota; kingdom Metazoa; phylum Arthropoda; class Malacostraca; order Decapoda; family Cambaridae; genus Procambarus; species Procambarus virginalis. Next base: position 1,558 of record WNGS01074815.1, on the reverse strand, counting down.
GTATATAAATAAATAAATAAAAATAATAAATAAATAAAAATAATAAATAAATAGAACGGTTCTCACCTTCGTCCTTTTTAGACCAGTGGTGTAGACTACACAGAGCCATAACTCTGACAGGGCCTAGGACAAAATCCCTGTTAAGGCACTTGCTTAACCTGTGCCACTTCAATGAGGAGTAGGTGGCACTGGTAATAGGAGGATTGTTGAGCACTAAACCACACTTCTTAAAGTGACTCCCGATATGAAATGTGTGATAAATACCAGGGGGGCGAGATATAATGAGGACCTGTCTGGAACGTAAGGAAATGATCACTTAAAATAAGAATGCAAATAAAATGATGAAAAATTAATCCTTAGTTGGTTTTGTACGTCCAGCCAATCCTCTTGTCCTTGATACTGGTAAATGATCTGTAAACTTCAGTACAGTTCTAAAGAGTAAACAAGCTATTGATTGAAGGAACACAATGTACCTGTTGCATTTAAACACATCAGCATTGAATTTATACAATGGGTGGAGAAGATCAACACACAGTACAATGACGAATACTGGTTCTCTTCAAGAATCAAAAGATCCGAACACTACAGTGTGCCAAGTCTCTTGACTGCGTAGCAACTAACGGAGATTATGTTTATTGTAATTATACAACAACTAGTTTATATGTTACAAGCAATAGTATTTTATGCAAGCAATATGAAAAATTAATGATTACTGTGATAGCAATTGATATCGTGATGATTTATACAGATTAATTTATATACATATGTTTATACATATATTCAATTAAATTGTAAAGAACAAGATAAATGCTCACTTGATTGTGGGAGAGTTTTCCCCTAATAACGATTAACATTTTTATGAACAAGTTAAGGTCATAAAGCATACAATTGGCCAATTTTACACTCTGCAAACACTTAATAACTTATCCAATTTAAAACCGATGCCCATCTAACCGTTTGCCAGATTTATATTTCTCTTGATGATATTTGTTTAATAAGATAGCAGCTTTGCTGTAAAATAGATTCACTTGTAGCGCTTGTTAGGATTAAGAAATAACTGGTAGTGGAGAGCGAACACATGGGCTGTGGGTGTACTACTCGAACACTCGTATTTAGATAATTGTAGAAATAATTTGTTCTGATTATAGTTCAACACCTCCGTGAGTTTCTTAGAGAGCTATTTTAGTAATTTATCACTGAGAATTAAGATTAGTTTGTGCGGTTCTTGTCCTGTTGAAGTCTCAAGCATCATCTCGTGATCACTGTGTGTGTGTGTAAATCAGTGTTCTCGCTCGCCCTGGACGGCGGCTACCACTCTCTCAGTGAGGGTGGCCATCAATGAATGCGTATTCATTATTTTTATTGTCTAGACAATTACTGAGATAAATGAATTGTAAAAGAATTTTTTATTGGATTTAATGATTATAGGTGGTACTTACAGTACAAATTAATTTTTATTTAAGACTTAAAAATAAAGTATTTCACTGTTTCAGAATTATGTTCCAATGGTATTTCAATTAAGACAGCTTCTTGTCAAACCTTCTAATACTTGAGATAG
>WNGS01074811.1:0-10562 GCA_020271785.1 Procambarus virginalis | reverse complement strand
GGCTGATGGTAGACTAAGGAGGTGGGTGGCAAGGGTAAACTAATGAGGTAAGTGGCAGGGCAGGCACAGAGCGGTGGGTAACAGGGCGGTCAGGAAACAGTGGGTGGGCAGATGAGTAACAGGACGGGTGGCAGAGTAGGTGAGTGCGTAGCAGAAGCAGTAGCGGTGGCGTGAGTGGGCGAGCGTCCGATTTCCGACTAGGACTAACACAGGAGCTGGTTACCCCCGGTCCCTCCCCAGACCCCCATCCCGCACCCTCCCCGCTACCTCTATCTCCTGATCCTCCACACTGGACCCCCTAAAACTCCACTATACAGGAGTATACAGCCACTAAACATCAGACTACAGCACCAAGCCATCAGAATGTGGAACACCAACATAATGTTAGAAGACCAATGTTAGAAAGATGTCTCCAGGATGAGATGCACCACTCCCACAGCTAGTGTGCCCAAGAGCTTCGATTTTACTAGATAAAACCCTGCCACACAGTACATAATTTCGAGATAAAATACTTGCCCTAAACATTCCCCCAATAATTGGAAAAAATATTGTAATACATGTATATACTTTGTGTGTGTGTGTGTGTAATTACCTAAGTGTAATTACCTAAGTGTAGTTACAGGATGAGAGCTACGCTCGTGGTGTCCCGTCTTCCCAGCACTCTTTGTCATATAACGCTTTGAAACTACTGACGGTCTTGGCCTCCACCACCTTCTCACTTAACTTGTTCCAACCGTCTACCACTCTGTTTACAAAAGTGAATTTTCGTATATTTCTCCGGCAGCTTTGTTTCGTTAGTTTAAATCTATGACCTCTTGTTCTTGAAGTTCCGGGTCTCAGGAATTCTTCCCTATCAATTTTATCGATTCCTGTTACTATTTTGAATGTAGTGATCATATCACCTCTTTTTCTTCTATCTTCTAGTTTTTGCATGTTTAATGCCTTTAATCTCTCCTCGTAGCTCTTGTCCTTCAGTTCTGGGAGCCACTTAGTGGCATGTCGTTGCACCTTTTCCAGTTTGTTGATGTGCTTCTTAAGATATGGGCACCATACAACCGCTGCATATTCCAGCTTTGGTCTAATAAAAGTCGTGAACAATTTCTTTAGTATTTCTCCATCCATGTATTTAAAAGCAATTCTGAGTTAGAAAGTGTAGCATAGGCTCCTCGCACAATGTTCTTAATGTGGTCCTCAGGTGACAGTTTTCTATCTAAAACCACCCCTAGATCCTTTCTTTATCAGAATTCTTTAAAGATTTCTCACATAATTTATAGGTTGTGTGGGGTCTATGTTCTCCAATTCCACATTCCATAACATGGCATTTATTCACATTAAATTCCATTTGCCAAGTGTTGCTCCAAATACTTATTTTGTCCAGGTCTTCTTGAAGGGCATGACAATCATCTAGGTTTCTTATCTTCCCTATTATCTTAGCATCATCAGCAAACATGTTCATGTAATTCTGTATTCCCACTGGTAGATCGTTTATGTAGACAATGAACATTACCGGTGCAAGAACTGAACCCTGAGGTACTCCACTCGTGACATTCCTCCAATCCGATACCTTGCCTCTGATTATGGCCCTCATTTTTCTGTCAGTTAGGAAATTTTTCATCCATGTTAGTAGCTTACCTGTCACTCCTCCAATATGTTCCAGTTTCCAGAACAACCTCTTATGGGGAACTCTGTCGAAAGCCTTTTTTAGGTCCAGATAGATGCAGTCAACCCAACCATCTCTTTCTTGTAAAATCTCTGTGGCTCGATCATAAAAACTGAGCAAGTTCGTTACACAGGATCTTCCAGATCGAAAACCATACTGTCTGTCTGATATTATATCGTTTTCCTCCAGGTGTTCTACCCATTTAGTTTTAATTATTTTTTCCAATATTTTGACTATTACACTTGTCAATGATACAGGTCTATAATTAAGGGGGTCTTCCCTGTTTCCACTTTTGTAGATTGGAACTATGTTAGCCTTTTTCCACACATCAGCTACAGCTCCTGTAAACAGGGATGCCTGAAAAATCAGTTGAAGTGGAATGCTGAGCTCAGGTGCACATTCTCTCAGAACCCATGGTGAAACTCCATCTGGACCAACTGCTTTGTTCTTACCTAGCTCCTTTAGCATTTTTTCCACTTCGTCTCTAGACACCTCTATGTGCTCTATGTTGTTCTCTGGAATTCTTATTGTGTCTGGTTCCCTAAAGATTTCATTTTGTACAAACACACTTTGGAACTTTTCGTTTAGTGTTTCACACATTTCCTTTTCATCTTCCGTGAATCTATTTCCCATTTTCAACCTCTGAATATTATCCTTTACCTGCAATTTGTTGTTTATGAATTTATAGAATAGACCTGGTTCTGTTTTACATTTGTCTGCAATCCCTTTTTCAAAATTTCTTTCTGCCTCTCTCCTCACTGCCGTGTAGTTGTTTCTCGCATCTTTGTATCGCTGGTATGTTTGGGGGTTCGGCCTCTTCCTGTATTGATTCCATTTTGTGTCTTTTGGTCTCTAGCCCTCTCGCAATTTCTATTGAACCAATCCTGTTTTCTAGTTCTGCATCTCTGTTTTGGTATAAATTTTTTGTGCCTTTATCATATATTTCACAAAACTTGACATACATCTCATTCACTTCCTTGCCTAGCATCAAGTCTGTCCAATTATACTCACTAAAAAAATTTCTAAGGTGGCCATAATGTCCTCTCCTGAAGTCTGGTTTTTCAACTGCTTCAACCTCTTTATTTTCTTCCAGCTTATAACGCATTGCATACTTTATTCCCAAAAAGACATGGTCACTTTTACCCAAGGGAGGAAGGTACTGAATGTCAAATATCTCTTCCTCCTTCCTGGTAAATATCAAATCTAGCATGGAGGGAACGTCCCCTTCCCTCATCCTCGTAGCTTGTTTAACATGTTGATACAAGAATGTTTCCAGGATGAGGTCTACAAATCTACAGGTCCAAAATCTTCTGTTTTAGCTTCATATGCTTCCCAGTCTATGGATTTCAAGTTGAAGTCACCGACTATCAACAGTCGTGATCTATCGTTATCCGCTCTCGCTATAATCTCTCTCATTATTGTTATAAGACCTTCTCGTTTACTATCTAGCTCCTCCTTTGACCATGTGCTGCTTGGCGGTGGACTATATGCATTTATTATCATTAGTTTATCATCCTCATGGCAGATCTCTAGTGCTATTATGTCAACTTCTTGTGGATTGGCAGTCATTATTTCCTTCACCTTTAGGTGTTCTTTTACCAGCACAGCAACGCCACCGCCTTTCCTAATTTTTCTGTCCCGTCTCCAAATTGAGTAGCCCCTTGGGAATATGACCTCATTTAAAATAACATCTTCAAGTTTTGTCTCCGTGAGTGCAACAATGTCTGGTGTCTGCAGCTGTATTATATCACTTAACTCCAGTATCTTTGACCTTACTCCATCTATGTTGGTGTATGCAATCTTCAGGAACTTGTTCCCCCTCTCCTTATTCTTCACTCCTCCTCTCTCTATTGATTTTGTTGGTTTGCCTTTATGTACCACTTTACTGGTTTGCCTACCCCTAACACTTTGTAGAAAAAAGAATTGATTTCTTCTTCATTCCTGTTCTCATTTAAACGTTTTGCCTCGGCGAGGTTCAGTTTCAGCTTCTCTCTGTCTTCTTTTGAAAGATCTCGTCTTAACGACCACCCTTTCCCATCCTCATCACTTTGCAATTTTCTAGCATTCCTTAGTACTTCTTCCATCTGTTTGGCACCGTTTAGGGTGATCCTCAAAGGTCGATCTTTCCCTTTTACGTACCTGCCTATTCTCCTGTAGTCGCACACATTCTCTATGGTAGTGGACCTTCTACGAGGCCACAATTTTATCTACTACTTTAGCTTCTTCGACAGCTCTTTCTTTCTGNATCATTAGTTATCATCCTCATGGCAGATCTCTTAGTGCTATTATGCAACTTCTTGTGATTGGCAGTCATTATTTCCTTCACTTTAGGTGTTCTTTACCAGCACAGCAACGCCACCGCCTTTCCTAATTTTTCTGTCCCGTCTCCAAATTGAGTAGCCCCTTGGGAATATGACCTCATTTAAAATAACATCTTCAAGTTTTGTCTCCGTGAGTGCAACAATGTCTGGTGTCTGCAGCTGTATTACATCACTTAACTCCAGTATCTTCGATCTCACTCCATCTATGTTGGTGTATGCAATCTTCAGGAACTTATTCCCCCTCTCCTTATTCTTCACTCCTCCTCTCTCTAATGATTTTGTTGGTTTGCCTTTATGTACCACTTTACTGGTTTGCCTACCCCTAACACTTTGTAGAAAAAAGAATTGATTTCTTCTTCATTCCTGTTCTCATTTAAACGTTTTGCCTCGGCGAGGTTCAGTTTCAGCTTCTCTCTGTCTTCTTTTGAAAGATCTCGTCTTAACGACCACCCTTTCCCATCCTCATCACTTTGCAATTTTCTAGCATTCCTTAGTACTTCTTCCATCTGTTTGGCACCGTTTAGAGTGATCCTCAAAGGTCGATCTTTCCCTTTTACGTACCTGCCTATTCTCCTGTAGTCGCACACATTCTCTATGGTAGTGAGACCTTCTACGAGGCCAACAATTTTATCTACTACTTTAGCTTCTTCGACAGCTCTTTCTGACTTAGATGTTATCTCCTTTTCTTTGCAACCAAAGATGATCAGGGACTTACTCCGATCAACTGTGTTTTGCACCAACTTCAGGTTAGATGCCAATTCTTTCCTCACTTCCAGCCTAATGTTTGTTTTATCTTGGTTGCTGCAGTGTTTGACTTCCTTTACAGCTTCTTCAATTCTTTCCTTCTCCTTGGCCACTTGTGCATAGGTGAGTTGCATATCTTTCTTGCACTATAACCTGAGTAACTTCCTCCATCTGTGCTGACAAAAGCTGTTTCTCCTGTTGAATTTCCTTGCCTAACCTATTGTAGTCATTTATGCTTAAATTTACTTTAACTTCTTCCAAAGCTATTTTTAAGTTTATTTTCTTCTTCCATGTCTTTGCACTTTGTTTCCAATTTATTCTTATCCTTGCGCAAGTCTTTCACTATATCCTCAAGACATAAAACTTTGCTATTCCAATGGTCATTACTTTCTTTCAATTTACGAATTATTTCTACATGAGAGTTCACTGTACTATCTAAATTTACCAACTTGTTATGTAGACTGCTAATATCAATGCTTTCTTCATTGAATCCCTCAAAATCAAGCTCTGTTTTGCTTTTCCACTTGCCAGTGGCCATCTTGAATGTTGTTCTCTGCACTGTAAACACTAGGGGCAACTTTTTCTCATCCAATTTTTCACTTCCCTTAGCAGATTCCTGTTATCTCACCTATTTTTCAAGAGCACTATACCTTTATGTTCTCTGGGACACCACTCACTATCATCAACCTGTACTACAATACTTAGGATTGTTGAAATATGCTGGAGCTCCTCTGCTGCAAGTGTTGACCCCTGGGGGTGTCGCCTTTTGAATTCACCTTTTGTCACCTTATGAACCCTGTGTGGGAGTTTTGTTGCTTAAGACCGTCTCCCATTGAATGGTTGCAAGGTCTACATTTATTTTTTCCCAGTTGATCCTCTTATTGTTGAAATTGAATTGATTGAATATTCCTTCTCGCTTGTTGGGTCTCTTAGACCTAGTACCGTTATTTATGCTAGTTCGTACTTCAATGAGCTTATGGTCTGAGTATGAAGTATCTGAGATTGTGATGTCTCTGATTAGTTCATCATTGTTTGTGAATATCAAGTCTAGTGTGTTTTCGTTCCTAGTTGGTTCTGTAATCTGTTGATTGAGCGAGAATTTGTCACAGAATCTCAAAAGTTCTCTGACCTGTGGTTGGTTATTTCCCGGGTCATTCTCTGCTATGATATTTGTGTTTGCCATTCTCCATCTTAGATTTGGTAAATTGAAATCTCCAAGGAAGATAATATCTGGAGCTGGGTTTGCTAGGTTATTAAGTATGTTCTCTATTTTGTGCATCTGCTCTGTGAATTACTCAACCGTTGTATCTGGCGGTTTATATATTAGAATAATAATTAGGTTTAGTTTCTCTACCTTAATTCCAAGTACCTCTACCACCTCATTAGTTGAGTTTAGTAGTTCTGTGCATACCAGGTCCTCTTTAATATACAGACCTACTCCTCCATTTGACCTAGTTTTTCTATCACATCTATATAAATTATAATTTGGAATCCAGATGTCACCATCCAAGTAATCTTTTATATGAGTTTCCGTGAATGCCCCAAATATTGAGTTTGACTCTAATAGGAGGCCATTTATGAACTTAACTTTATTTCTTGACTTTGGCTTTAAACCTTGAATGTTTGCAAATATGTGCAAATATTGATTGTCCATATTGTGTGTCACTTCTGGAAGGTTTTGGTAGTTCTCCCTCCTCTCTACCCTGACCCAGGGTGTGTTGTTGTGGCAATGGTTTGTCCAGTTTTGGAAGTGATATTGGGGAGTGTGGTACTCTCTGTGTAGTTGGGGGGTGTAGTATGCGTGGGGTTGATGACGAACCGTAGTCCAGTCTTGGGTATTCCCCCCTCTCCATCCGTATTCCTGCCACGTTTCTGCCTGTCTGTTTCTCCCTCTGTTTCTGCCTGCCTCTAAAAAATTTTCAGGGCTATTATATTGGACTTCCTCTCTTATATAGCGCTGTGTACCTCTGACGTGGAAATCAGGGCAATGAAGATCATAGCATTTCCTCTCATTAACTGAGAGTTTGCATAGCTTAGGGTGAAAATATCTACATTCTGTATCAAAACGACATCTGCCTTTCCCTAACCAGTTTCGACATTTCCGTGGGTGCATGAATGAGCATTCCGTGCCTCTGGGCCCATATATGCACTGTCCTTTTGCATAATACCTGCAAATATTTTCAACTGTGATTGTTTTATTCTTGTTTGTACCCGTGCACGACTTGGCTACCTCTGCGTTTTTTGTTACAACGTTCTCATTTCTGCATTCTTTCTCGATATTGCTCTTATCTTTCTCCTTGTTGCTTTCGTCTTTCTCATTTGTGTTCTCATTCGTCTCATTTTTTCCCTCCTTATTCATATCACCAGTTTGCTCTACAATTCTGCCTTCATTTTTGTGTACCTCGACACTATGTCCTTCTACATTGCCACTTTGGCTCTCTAAATTCTCAGTCACTGGGTTGTGCTCAGAGTTCGTTGCTGTCTTTATATATTCAGCATATATTTCTGGTAGTTTTTGTGTGAATTGTAGCCTATGTATTTCAGGAATGTTATTCATTAGTTTGGTGATGTTTTCCCACATCAGTCTATCATTGTGACAGATCCAGTAGGTACCTTGTCTGTTTGCATATTGTGTAGGTAATTCTGTACAACTCAGGTGAAATCTTATGTTACAAATGTTACATACAATGCCTACAACAGTCTTCCGAAGTGACTTATGGCAGCCTCCACACACCTCCATGTTGGGTTTGTGGTGTTATAATATTATATGCAATATTTATAATATTATATGTATGTATATATAATATGTATACAGTATATTTATAATATTACATATGTTTATTTGTTCAAGTTTATGTGGGGGTACTTATCGCCTTGTGGAGAAGTAAGGGTCCCCTTGGGGACCATATAGTTGACCGTTGTTTGTCCCAGGTCGGGGGCAGGATGCCACCGGTTGCCAGTTACTTGATTTATACACTGATTATTTGCCTGTAATACCCTAAGGGAATTTCTGCTTTCTTCTGGCTTGCAATGTTATTCACTTACTCTATTACTATATCCTAGATCCAGTTTCCCGTATTACAATATATATTGCTGGTATATTATCACTGGGGGAGTATAATGTTACGTTACTGAGAGACGTCCCCTACACTGTCACCCACCATCACCCACTCCCCTGTCTCTTTGTCTTCCTCACTCTTCTCCATTCCTCCTGTCCCCTCGTCCCCACCATCCCCAACTCCTTTGTCCCCTCGTCCTCCCAACCATTACCCCCTTCTTTGTCCTCTCGTCCTCCCCAACATCCCCACTCCTGTCTCCTCGTCTTCCCCACCATTCCCAACTCCCTCGTCCAATGCATTCCCAAATGTTCTGATGTTTCCATCAGAAAATTGGGAACATCAATGATCTGACGTTCCCATCAATGAAATATAAGAAAAACAGTAAAAAAAAAAAAGATGGAAAACAATGAAAAAATACAAAATAAACTATACTCACAAAATGAATGGTATGGTAAAAACACACCTCAATTTCAATGCAATGTCACATAAAATAAATAAATCAAAATGAAAATAAATCGAAATCTAGGAAAATTCAATTTGTCAATACAATCGGAAATATTGAAATGGGATCGTCACATATTTAGGATAACGTGTGTTGCTATTACATGCAACAGATGGAGCTTTATTAAAAAAAAGCATGTTTTTACCAGTCACAGGAGTGGCATCTATATAGTAGGTATATAAAAACATGCATGTATTCGAATGGAATGTTGTTAAAATTTCAAAGCAAAAGGTGAAGTACTTTCCAAGAGTACAGCGGGTGATGCTCTTATGTCCAACAGATGGCGCTGTTTTTCAAAAAAAGCATGTTTTTTCCTGTCACAAGTGAGGTCTGTATATAGCACGTATATGAAAACACGCACCTATTGAATGCAACGCTGTGTCGTGTCGTAAAGCGGAGTCTTGAATTCAGACTCCGCTCCAATATAGAAACATCAGGAAATACGGGATAATAGGCCTTCTGCAGTTACCCAACTTCTATCTGTTACCCGACTACCCATTGTTTCGTGTTCTATGTTTTGTTGAAAATTCGTTTTTTCACCCCACTATTGTATTACACCACCTCACCCAAATACAGGTATAAGTGCCAAAATGCTGTCATAAAGTTGTGTGTTGGATAACTGAAGTCTTTGAAAATGTAATAAGTTTTACGAAACGCGCTCAAGTGTCGCGTCAGACTAGAAATAAGAATGAATTTTGGAGAATTGATTTTTCATTTACCGTCATCAGTAAAAAGAAACATAAGGAAAATTGAGGAAAATTCGAATTTGTGTTAGAATTAGTAATCTTACTTTTTCGGTCATATTTAATAATATGCTACGAACTGTACCTAAAATATATTATATATATATATATATATATATATATAATATATATATATATATATATATACAGTATATATATAGATATATATATATATACGTATATATATATATATATATATATATATATATATAATATATATATATATAATCTATATATATATATATATATATATATATATATATATATATATATAATATATATATATATATATAATATATATATATATATATATATATATATATATATATATAGTATAAATACAGTATATATATATTAAATATGACCGAAAAAGTAAGATTAATAATTCTAACACAATTTTCTCGATTTTCCTTATGTTTCTTCTTTTTACTGGTGACGGTAAATGAAAAATCAATTCTCCAAAATTCATTTTTATTTCTAGTCTGACGCGACTTGAGCGCGTTTCGTAAAACTTATTACATTTTCAAAAACTTTAGTTTATCCACACACAACTTATGTCTGAACTTATGGCTGAACAGAATTGGCTCTTATACCTGCATTTGGGTGAGGTGATGTATACAATAGTGGGGTGAAAAACAAACTTTCAACAAAACACAGAACACGGAACAATGGGTATAGATTTGCAGAAGTTGGGTAAAAAATATAGAACTGCAGAAGGCCTATTGGCCCATATTTCTGATGTTTCTATATTGGAGCGGAGTCTTGAAGTGGGTAGAATATAGTTGTGCGTTAATTGGCTGTTGATGCTGGTGTTGACTTCTTGATGTGTAGTGCCCTCGCAGATTGTCAAGGCCGCCTGCTGTCGCTGTATCTATCAATGATTTCTGTGTTGTTTGCTAAGATTTCTCTGGTGATGGTTTGGTTGTGGGAAGAGAATATATGTTCCTTAATGGAGCCCTGTTGCTTATGCATCGTTAAACGCCTGGAAAGAGATGTTGTTGTCTTGCCTATATACTGTACTGAGTTTTTTGAGGCTTACAGTCCCGCAAAGGGCATTTGAAGGCATAGACAACGTTTGTCTCTTTAGAGCGTTCTGCTTCGTGTCTGGAGAGTTTCTCATGAGTAGGCTGGCCGTTTTTTTGGTTTTGATAAATATCGTTATATTATCCTATTAAAAATTTGTCTGTAGGGATAACAGTCTATTAACAATATCTTTCAGGACCCTTTCCTCCGTTTATGAGCTGTGGAGAAGATTCTGTAAAATAGTCTAATAGGGGGTATAGGTGTTGTATTAGTGTCTCTTCAGAGGTTGCATGGCGTTTCACTTTCCTTCTTATGATGTCTTCAATGAAACCATTGGAGAAGTCGTTGTTGACCAGGACCTGCCTTACCCTACAGAGTTCTTCGTCGACTTGCTTCCATTCTGAGCTGTGGCTGAGAGCACGGTCGACATAAGCGTTAACAACACTCCTCTTGTACTGTCTGGGCAGTCACTGTTGCATTTAGGCACATTCCTATGTTTTTTCCTTAGTG
>WNGS01074784.1:0-10124 GCA_020271785.1 Procambarus virginalis | reverse complement strand
CCATCATGTTTGTTACTTTGCTGTGTTTACAATTTTGGTTGTTTAACTTCAGCTTGGCCTTAAGTCAGTAACTAAGGTCGGCAAGGATGTGCTAGTAGCGGTGTTACGGGCCCTTGCCTCTTGCTCCAAGATTTCCTGGCCCTGCATTTTGATTAGTTTCCCCGGAAATTTATATCAGTATTCTAGGTTAGCTCTGGCTACATATGTATGTGACTTACTACTAATTACATTTATGTTGTTAATTCAGCTCATTGCCTCGAAGCTACTACGTCAGGTCAGCTAGGTTGTGCCAGCTGCTGTGTTACTGGGCTCACGCCTCTTGCTTCACGATTATCAAACTACTGTTTTACTTTACAGATTTTACATTCACGGTCGTTAGCTTTCGCTTCTCGCCAGAAAAGTTATTAAGTAACGTCAGCCGGGATGTGCCAGTTGCAGTGGTGGTGGCGCTGACGCCCCAGTTCCATGGTCGATTCCCGGCAGCCGATGTCCCGGCCGGTGGCGCTGCTGTCCTAGCTGCCGCTTCCCCAGCTGCCAATGTTCAAGCTGCTGATGACATGGCTCATGAAGCCCAGCTGCAGCGTTCCACCTGACGTTATCCCTACCAATTTCTCACTCTTTCCAGCCTTAGAGTAATTTATGGTATTCCCAGCTTCATGCCCAGTTCCCGTTATTCTCTACTGACAGTTATATTTACAGGCTTTTGCCTAAATTGTCTTGCAGCCGGACTCCTACTTACCACTGAAGTCTTCCCTAGTGGCCAGTTGACGCTATTTCCTATCTCCATCAGATGTTGATGCCCAGCCGCCGATGTCCAGCCGCAGGTGCCCCAGCGGTGATGCTCCAGCTGCTGATGTTCCGGGGCACGATTTTGCAGTTCACCATGCGGCAACGGTCGTTAAGTTAATTCCTTTGCGCAATTTTGTCTCTTGCTGCTTGCGTTATACACACTAAGTTAATGTGGGTTAGGGTTAAGGTCAACCATCGCTGCTTGCTTCTTTAACTTATAAAACCCTTGCTCATCGTATTTGACTTAACTAAGCCAGCTGTTAGGTTGGGCTAGTTACCGAGTTAAAGGCCCATGCCTCTTGCTTCAGTTTCCCTGGGTTAGCATTTCCACCGGCCTACAGCAATTTGTTTCTACCATGGTTCTAAACATGCTGCACGTTTTATTCTATTTTTGCTGTATTTACAAGTGCGTTCGCTTAACTTTTGCTCTGCCATTAACATTATTAAGCAGAGTTAGCTAGGATGCTCTAGTTGCAGTGTTGCGGGCCCCTGTCTCCTGCTTTACGATTTCCTGGCCTGCATGTATGTTTAGTTCCCTCCGACCTCTATTACTGTATATTCGTTAGCTCTTGCTTGTTTGTTAATAACTACTGGTTAAATTATGTCGTTCATCATTTATGCCCTAAATGTTACATTTAGCCTACCACAGTTTAATTCTGTAATTGATGTATTGCCCATGTAGCATGTCGTTTAATTTGCTGTGATTACAGTTGTCGTTTCACTTGTTTGCCTCTTAAGTTATTAAGTAAGTCAGCGAGGAGGCGCTTTTACGCTTAGTCTTGCTGCATAATTATGTTACTCACCCCGGTTACATTTGCGTTGTTTACTCGGCTATTTGCCTCTCCACTCTACGTAAAGTCAGATAGGATGTACCGTTTGCGGAGTACGGGCCTCATGGTTCTTGCTTTACACTCATTCACGCCTGTTCAATTTACTTTCTGGGTTTACATTTACGGTCGTTGACTATTACTGGACGCTGTCTTTTCACTACTTCCCTTAGTTCCCGCTGTGGAGGTGTCCGTTTGTGCCAGGAGTTAGGGCTTTTGTATCTGGCAGTACCTTTGCCAGGCTTCTCTGTCCCCCCACTCAGTTATGCTTGGGACTTTAGTCAAATCTAACATTCCTGCCTCTCGCAACAGGTGCAGCATCCAGTTAGCCCCACTCTTGCAGCCTCGCTGATACCAGTACGCGTTTGGTGTGGGCCCACCACAACCGTGCCGTTGCCTTACACGTTACCACTGCATGCCAGCTTCTGCCCCCTCTTACTGCCTTAAATACTTCCAGATCCATGGTAGAACGTGCACGAGGAACACCATGAATGAACGAGGACCAGGTGGTGGGGCCCGAGAGGCGGACCACTGATCACAAGCCACCACGAGAGGTATCCTGGGTGGCGACCCACATGCCTCTAAGCCACCTCTTCCCCCCCCCCCCACATCCGTGGGACCCGCCACAGCGACAACGACCGACACGGGGTCGACCCTGGGGAGTCGGCCTCTGTGTGGACAGCGTTCACTTTCCCAAACCCGCCCTGGGGCTAGCCTTCCAGGACTGGTCTCTGTGAGGGCGGGCACCAGCGACGAGGATATACGCGGGATCGAACAGTCATTAGCCACGGTGGAAAGCCTCCCTACATGGGATCCAAACCCTGCAGTACGTACTCCTCCCAGGGTCACTGTCGGCGGGTTATCTCGCCTCTCTACGCCCATGGCTTGTCAGGATGGCGCTACATCAGCACACCAAGGAAGCTGTCTCCGTTAACAGCATCTGCCTGTAGACCCGGACTGGTACCTTTTTCAGTCAGGGGCACCTGACTGTTTTTTAACGGCCTCTCCGGGCATACGGGCACGGTTACGCGGCCACGGTAGCGAGCTACCATGTTCCTCCTTATAGCGGCCAGTGGGCCTCGCCCTTCGTGGGGGGGGGGGGGGTTCCGGCCAGCTGGCCTGCGGTGGGGGTGCAGCGCCGGTCCCCAAGTGTCCCGCTGTCCGCAGCTAATTCTTTGCCCAGTCGGCCTCCGTTAAGTGTTATGTGGCCTATTCATTTGATTGAACTAGTTTCTATAATTAAGTTTATATAATTTTTTGAACTAGTTTCTATAGTTAAGTTTATATAATTGATTGAACTAGTTATATAATTAATAAGTTCACATAATTGATTGAACTAGTTATATAATTACGACGTATATAATGGATTGAACTAGTTATATAATTGCTTGAACTAGTATATAATTATTAAGTTGTATAATTCACTATAATGACATTAGGTTTCTGCAGAACGTGTTTACCATGTCACTAGGCTAAGCTTACTCACTTAATACGGGTGTACAATTTAAGTTAAATATTAGTACTCAGTAGACATGGGTATGTTACTTTTGTTTATCAATACACGTTCTGCAGAATTTATTTACCATCTCCAATTTTAATAAATAGCCCCAAATCAGTTTGTGTCTTTTTCCCCCTGAGCAGAAAATGCCAATTTCTGAGGAAGCCCCTATGGCTTCCTAGCTGAAGCTATACACAGATGGTTGCTATTTACCTGGTCACATCAGCCGTGGAGTTTTAGAGGCCTACCAGAAACCAGCGCCAGTACCTGGCCACCCCCACACAGAGGTGCAGGGAGTGGTGACATTATGCTCCCCCCCCCTTACAAGAAAGATAACTAGAAATTCTAAAGTCAAAACAGACCACTGCTGCATTCAAGAGAGACCGAAGCCTTGATAAATAACAATGTTTATATAACAACAATAAATTCCAGGCACCTAGCTTTATTTATTTATTTATTTATTTATATACAAGATGATACATATTGGGTTTGTGAGAATACATAGCATAGTATTTACAATCTTGTAAAACCACTAGTACGCGCAGCGTTTCGGGCAGGTCCTTAATCTAACATATAATTTTAAGTAGGTAAATTCTAGCAGAAATAATAAAATGATAAATACATTGCAAGAAAAAAAATGAGATGAGAGAAATTAGTAAGTATATATTAAAGCACATTGGTATATCAAAGCTCTGATTGATTACATTGACAGCTTGATTGGTAATTTAAACAAGATTGATAGACACCATACAACAGATTAACAGCACATATAAGAAGACAGCAATGATCACAATGTTAAAGATGTTCGGATTGGGTACATAAAGATTGGGAGATTGGGTAGCAATAGATACAGTGCAATTTTAAAGCAAAGGGTAAAAAACTATGAAGATGAAATTAGGTACTTTTTAGTATTGTTTTTGAATGACGTAAAAGTTGGACAGCTTTTCAATTCAATAGGGAGTGAGTTCCATAGACTGGGTCCCTTTATTTGCATAGAATGTTTACACAGATTAAGTTTAACTCTGGGGATATCAAAGAGATATTTATTTCTGGTGTGGTGATAATGGGTCCTATTACATCTGTCCAGGGAGAGTTTCAGAGCAGGATTTGCATTTAAGAACAGGGTTTTGTAAATGTAGTTGACACAAGAGAATGTGTGGAGGGAGTTAATATTTAGCATGTTAAGGGATTTAAACATGGGAGCTGAGTGCTGTCTGAAAGCAGAGTTTGTTATTATTCTGATAGCAGATTTTTGCTGGGTGATGATGTGCTTAAGGTGGTTTGCAGTGGTAGACCCCCATGCACAGATACCATAATTAAGATAGGGATAGATTAGTGCGTAATATAGTGAGAGGAGAGCAGAGTTAGAAACATAATATCTTATTTTGGAGAGTATACCAACTGTTTTAGAGACTTTCTTAGTTATGTGTTGAATGTGGGTGCTGAAGTTGAGTCTCTTGTCTAGGAATAGGCCAAGAAACTTGCCATCATTTTTATTACTGATGTTAATGTTGTCGATCTGTAGCTGAATTGCATTTGATGATTTTGTAGCGAGTAGATTATCCCAATAATATACTCGCTCCAAATGCATTGTTAATATTCCTGTCAACCTTTGGAGATGAATGAGGTGAGGTGTTGCCCCGAGCAACCCGGTGAGGCGTTGCCCAAGCATAAAAGCAGCAGAATAACAAATATTAACTAGTCTACTTTCAAGTGTGGTCTAGAGCAGACACTTGCGAGATACTGTACCGACGCTCGATCAGTACGCTCTCCCACATAGAGCTCCCGACTCCGGCCTCACTCAGCTCCCTGCTCTGCTCCAGGCTTCGTCTCAACGTCTACGACACTGCTGTATCCAGGACTACTAAATAAATGTGAAACACTAAAACACTGTGTATCTAATCAACCCAACAACGTAACATAAACGTACGTTACATTGGTGACCCAGTGAGTGAAAAGAACACCTAGTCACAAACTAGATCTTCGCCATGGATTTATCTACCAGGTTTCCAGCATACAACGCAGATGAACCAGAATTGTGGTTCATGCAAATGGAGGCTATTTTCGACCACCACAAAATTACAACTGAGAAAGCCCGATATGCCTGTACCCTGCCAACACTTCCCTCGGAGGCTATGCACACTGCCTCGGCTATCATCACAGCACCATCACCAGACGCCAGGACGTACACCGCATTGAAGGCCGCTCTTCTACAGGCATCGATGAAACGCCGAATTCAACAAAGGGATCAACTTGTAGCGAGTAATATTGTACTCGCTCCATTATCTCATTATCTTAATGCATTACTAATCACACAAGCTACAATCCTTTCCCCAATACTCTCCTCACCTTGTTGGAGGGAGCTGAGGTGTAATCACCATATAACCAGCGATGTGATAACAGCAAGACAGTACAGTCTCCAGTCAAAAATGTAGTACTCGGCTTGGGCAGTTCTAGTCGACCCAAGACGCTACAGCTTCGACACAGAGCAGACAGCAGACTACGACCGCATCGAGCCGCCACACTCTCGCTCCCCGAGTTCAGACACTCACAATTCTCAATTGAGCCACCACGCTCTCCCACATAGAGCTCCACGACTCCGGCCTCACTCAGCTCTCTGCTCTGCTCCAGGCTTCGTCTCAACGTCTACGACACTGCTGTATCCAGGACTACTAAATAAATATGAAACTCACTAAACACTGTTGACCAGACCACACACTAGAAGTTGAAGGGACGACGACGTTTCGGTCCGTCCTGGACCATTCTCAAGTCGCTTGTGATGAGGAGGTAGAGAACGGGTAATAAATAGGCAAGTAAGAGGTGAGGAGGAAAGTAAGGTGTAGAGAATAGTAGTAATAATGAGAACTGCAGAAGGCCTATTGGCCCATACGAGGCAGCTCCCATTATAACCACCAAAGGAAAAGTAATAGGAATAAGAAGAGGATAGCAAGGGAGCGTAGGAGAAGAGAGAAAGAAAAGTAAAGAGAAAGAAAGATAAATGGAAGGGGTAAGCTTATGTTAAGTCACGTCTTACTTGCCTATTTATTACCCGTTCTCTACCTCCTCATCACAAGCGACTTGAGAATGGTCCAGGACGGACCGAAACGTCGTCGTCCCTTCAACTTCTAGTGTGTGGTCTGGTCAACATACTTCAGCCACGTTATTGTGACTCATCGCTCACTAAACACTGTGTATCTAATCAACCCAACAACGTAACATAAAAGTATGTTATAACCGTACGTTACATTGGTGACCCCAGAGAGTTCGACGATACCCACCCACGATGGACTACAACATGGAGTCTCACTGGACCTTCACTCCTGCTGTTGCCTACTGTGGACCACCTCGTGCCACCTGTCACGGAACGCTGCCAACACCCTCGCCACAGCTATGATTTGCATCACGATCATCTCTGCATTTTCATCTATTACGGCTTGCTGCTCCACGATTGCTACTCACTCACCTGGCAGCTTCATCAGCAACTACATAATGTGGGATCTACAGCCTGTCCTGCCGACTCTCCGTCGATGCCAGGGCTCTGCTTGTCCTACAGGGACGCCCACGAAAGCTGCTCTTTCGTCAGATTCATCTACACGTTCATTACATTCTGATACTCTGCCGACTCAAGCACCTTGCGCTGTACAGGACTTACAGCTTGCGTGTCCGACTCTTCGTCGCCTCCAGGACAATTCAGCTCTAGCAGTGATTCCCTCGTTGTCCTAACTACGTGCCTACATTACCTCCTATTGTCCTGGTGCTCCAGCCCATCCGTCCCGGATCTAAATGCTCCACCAGCGACCCAAGGACACAACAATCATGCACATTCTTCTCTCCTGCTACATCGAGCTTGTCCACACACTGCCTGCATCTTTTGGTACCGGACTACATGTTCCACAACCACCACGTATTTTTTGTTTTCTTCCATTCCCTGGCAGGGGGAGTCCTGTAGCGAGTAATATTGTACTCGCTCCATTATCTCATTATCTTAATGCATTACTAATCACACAAGCTACAATCCTTTCCCCAATACTCTCCTCACCTTGTTGGAGGGAGCTGAGGTGTAATCACCATATAACCCAGCGATGTGATAACAGCAAGACAGTACAGTCTCCAGTCAAAAATGTAGTACTCGGCTTGGGCAGTTCTAGTCGAACCAAGACGCTACAGCTTCGACACAGAGCAGACAGCAGACTACGACCGCATCGAGCCGCCACACTCTCGCTCCCCGAGTTCAGACACTCACAATTCTCAATCGAGCCGCCACGCTCTCCCACATAGAGCTCCACGACTCCGGCCTCACTCAGCTCTCTGCTCTGCTCCAGGCTTCGTCTCAACGTCTACGACACTGCTGTATCCAGGACTACTAAATAAATATGAAACTCACTAAACACTGTGTATCTAATCAACCCAACAACATAACATAAAAGTACGTTATAAATATACATTACAAACTCCTCGCTGACAAAAAATTAGCAGATAAAACACCAGCCCAGCTTCTGCGGCATATTCAGTATGTGATGCATACTGCAACTGGCCCAGCTCCCAGCGAGATTGTGAGATCACTCTGGATACAACTCTGTCCAAAACACATTCAACCGGCCCTATTCAGTATGGCTGACGACACCCCATTAGCCCAGCTGGCTACACTGGCAGACCGGCTTCATACAATGTCTAATAATGATACGCTGTCCCACCTCAGTGATACACAGCAGACTACAGACACCCACCAACTCGACGTCCTCCAGAACCGGCGTTTCTTCCGCCCAGGGAGGACGTACCAAGCGAATCCAGTATCAGGATCTAGGCGACAGCGAGAACACCGAGGAGAGCTTTGTTTTTACCACCAGAGGTTCGGACACCAAGCCCACAACTGTAGGGCTCCGTGTTCCTGGTCGGGAAACTACTTCGGCGGGGACTGTTAATGGCCAGTAACTCCGCCATTTCAAACACTAATAAATAAATAAATAAATAAATAAATATGTTTATTCAGGAAAGGTACATACATAGAGAGATTTTACATAAGTTGATCGATTTATAGATAGAGCTAGTACATACAATGCCTAAAGCCACTATTACGCAATGCGTTTCGGGCAAGAAAACATTAATATCTAAAACTTAATGCTAATTGAACAAAAAGAATAAAATGTTTTGAGAACAGATACAAATAAAGGTACAAAAAAAAGGGGGGGAACATGACTGAAAAGCAGCACAAATACAATATGTAGACAAACAGCGTTGAATAAGAAAAAAAAAAATAAGACATGGGTTGACAATAGAGGGGTAAGGTAGGTTACAGGGAGTTTAACAGGTAGTGTTTAGTTTTAATCTTAAACTGGTTGAGAGAGGTACAGTCTTTAACATGGTTGGGAAGGTCATTCCACATTCTGGGTCCCTTGATTTGTAGAGCATTTCTAGTTTGGTTAACCCTTAACATGCTCGGGGTCTAATATCCTGCTATCCGCACAGGCGCATGTCATTTTGAAAAAAAAAAAATTATTTTTTCTTCCTAACCTGTTAATTTGTATTCACTGATCACGGGAAAAATAATAACAAAATCGTAAGTGCCATATATTGCCCGCTATAGGGCGGGGAAGTCTGGCAAATTATAGGCGCTGACTCAGCATGCGTCCCAGGCGGTCTGTTGCTCGCCAGCTGTCAGGCCAGAGTTGCAACAAAGAGATAATTACCTAATTATTTCAATGTCTCTGATTGATGTTTCATAGTTTTTTTGCTGTAATATTATTCAATAGTGTGTAGTTTGATATATTTATATAATAAAATGAGTGAATCATTGCTGTACTCAAAAATATGGTGTACATATTGTTGATTCAGTCATGTTCATCAATCAGTGAACAAATACTTTGTCGGTTATTACACTATAAGCAAAGGTTATATATAAGTATCTGCATGTTTTGTTCACTATAACAAACCACTAAGTAGCTATTATGAGTCAAAAAGTAACGAGGAGTGACCGCCGTGTACCAGCCAGCCACTCCCGCCCTCCCTCCAGTCATCTGACTCGCCCACATTCTCCTCCCACAATACTGTTTTTGCTATAATTCACTATATACAGACGGTATATATAAGTATCTACATGTTTTGTTCACCATAACTGTACATCTAAGCTTGTATGGTGAGTAAAGTCACAAAGACATAGGACCTAACACAGTCAGCTGATGGCTGCCTCCCTCAAGGCCAGATACACTAATATTTCTCCTCCAACAAAACTGTGTGGTGTTATTACACTATATACACACATTATAAATAAATATCTACCTGTTTTATTCACCATACTTGTACAAATAAACTGGTATGGTGCCCAAAGACTATCGTGGTAACCAGTAAACAACACCGTCGTCTGCACGGTGGCGTCGTGCAGACGACGCCACCGCCCTCACCAAAATGGCGGCTCCAAACCTTCTCTTGCTGTTTATACCCTCTATACACACGTTATATATAAGTATCTACATTTGTGTTCACTATAGCGAACCACTAAGCTGGTATGCTGAGTGCAGTCAATAAAAGGTGGCCACACACAGTCAGAAAACATCGCCACCACCCTCCCTCCCACAGCATTACTCCTCCCTCCATGGCGCACAGCGCTAAATATCATCGCAATCCTGCTATTATCAGAACCCTGGTCACTTTTATCACAGTCAGGGGTCTTCTGTAATAATATCATCGCTACATAATAGCATGAACAAGTATATTATGGCATTTTTAGGCGATGCTGTGGTCACAAGCTGAACAGCAGTGCTGTGAGCTCATGCTGCGTGCGTCAGGCTTGGTAGCTTACGCGATACTGAGGCCCCTAACACCCGGAGTTTGGCCCACGATTTTTTTTTTAAATGGCGTCTGTTTACAAGAGCCCTGATGAAGGTGTGGTGAACCCCGTGTATCCGCGGGCCGTTTAAATCTTGCGTAGTGCTCCAACACTTCATATGAAGTGAAGAGCAGTCGACTGGTAAAACGCCTAGCACTTCATATGAAGTGATGAGCACTTTAAGGGG
>WNGS01074782.1:0-17831 GCA_020271785.1 Procambarus virginalis | reverse complement strand
AGGAAGGGTGTGTCGTCCCCAGCGGTGCTCCCCCTTTTCAACAGGGGAGTCCTACTACTTCATACATTCTCCCACACTGGTGCCAAGACCCCAGTCCCCTTATCGCCCCCAGCCTGGACACCCAACCATCCACTCAGGGCGGCCTCTCACAGGCGACCCCTCCAGCGGGTGGTCCGATGGCTCACAAGGCCCCTACATGGTGCCCTTCAGCACGTACACCACCCAAAGAGGGGGCACAGGCAACCCACACCGGTCCCAGGGAGGTGTACGTGAGCCCCTCACCACGGCAAGGAGGCACCACGGAGGGGTTTGATGGTAGAACCAAAATGATAGTATCCGACCCCAAGTCGGTAGTACGCTTTCAAGAAAGTGGCTATGTAGTGCATAAAAATAGGAGGGGATGAACAAAACACTGTTCCTTTCGTCAATGTGTTAAACATCTTTCCACCATCGTTAAGTATATATATGTACACCGTCACCATAAATGATGTATGAAAGAACATAAATAATATATAAATATATATTAAAGCATACCATAAATAATGGTATATACCATATATATACCATAAATAATATATAAAAGAACAGATAGGCTATTTCTACACCTATGTATAATCCTTTCACTCAGGATATCAAACGTGCTCACATGCAGAGTTCATCAATCCCCCGGTATTTCTTCACTGTTCAGTAGCGTATCCAATCTTACTGGGAAAAACACCGGTGAGTTCACCTGTACGTGGGCCAGCCCACTGACAGTGTCATGAGGTGCCTGTACCCCAACGACTGCTCTCCAGCTACTCGCTGGCAGAGTACCTCAGCCACACGCTGAGCGGGGTCACAAACCAATACAGGGGTAGCGATCCCCTGGCAGCAGTCTCTAGCGACCAGCTAGCAGCACTACTCAACAGGCACCTCCCTGTCATCAGTCTCTCCCCTAAGCCAGTCCTGAAGGTACACCGACCTTTTCAACACTAAAGCACTAGCAGCTACCACACTGCTTCATCGGCGGCGGCTTACTTGGTCGTTTCCAGGAACATATAGGGAGACTGGACTGTCCAAGATGAACTTCCTTCTCCAGTACCGCTGCCCCCAGACGTCACCTCTGTGGACACAAAAACGTCATCAATGACCTAGCCGGTACTGGCGAAACTAGGAAATACCACTAACCCACTAAGGAGTTGACATTGTGCTCTGTAGCACACACTAGGTGGCGCTGGTCTTGATGCATCACCTCACCAGAGGTCACTCACAACGACCCCTCTGGCTGACCAAGGCAGGAATCTTTTAGCCATTTGTAAGCACTAGATAACCACCTCCAGATGGCATTGTCCACATTATGTACTATTCCCGGGGAGTTCGGGTGCGGACTCTTAGATGGCGCTGCAACTGTCACTCTACCCCCTGACAAGGGCGACGAGTCCGTAACAGTGATAAAGCGGAGGTACTAATGTCACAACAGGGACCAACATTGTTGCATAGGTTCCAAGGACCCTATACAGTGATAAAGAAAGTCAGTCCCACCAATTATGTAATCCAAACACCTGATCTCAAGAGAAGAGAACAAGTAGTACATGTAAAAAGAATGAAATTAACACAGATGGGAACTATCAATACCAACCAGGTGCTTAGTGTAAACCATGTGGACGAGAATAGTGGAGAATGTGTTTTTGATAATGTATCTAATGCTCATGTTTCTTATTTCAGCAATGGGGAGTGGTTGTCTAACATCCAGAAGTTGGTGGAACATTTGTCATCAGAGCAGAAGCAGGTCCTAGAGCAGTTGCCGACTTCTCGTGCAGACATCTTTGCCGATATTCCCACCCAGACTACAGTTATTCACCATGACATCGAGGTGACAGACAACCAGCCAGTCAAGTCACACTCATATAGAGCCAACCCTGCAAAGTTGAATCTCATCTGGAACGAAGTTGACTACATGCTTCATCATGGATTAGTGAGACCTAGCAGCAGCATTTGGAGTAGTCCTTGTATTTTGGTTCCAAAGCAGGATGGAACTCACAGGTAAAGAACACAGGTCAATGGAACTCACATTGACTACCGTAAGATAAATGTAATGACTGTTGATGATAATTTTTCAATACCTAGATTAGATGATTGCATGGATAGCATTGGTAAAGCAAAGTTTGTGACCAAACTAGATTTGTCAAAAGGGTACTGGCAAATTCCTTTAACACCAAGAGCACGGGAGATGAGCGCATTTGTAACTGCAGATGGGTTGTATGAATTCACTGTAATGCCTTTTGGGCTGAAAAATGCTCCAGCAACTTTCCAGCGTCTTATGAACTTAGTGTTAAAAGTTCAAATGTAGAACCACAATGTAGAGCTTACTTGGATGATATTGTAATTTGTCACAATAATTGGGAGGACCGTATGTTATTTTGACTAAACTATTAAAATGCTTAAAGAAGGCTAATTTAACTGTAAACTTAAACAAATGTACTTTTGCCAGAGCTAGTATTTGTTACTTAGGATATAAAGTGGGAAACAGGAAGTGTTACCACTCAAGAATAAAATAAATGATATATTAGAGTATCCAGTGTTGACTAGCAAGAAGGAGGTGCAAAGATATCTAGGATTGTGTGCTTATTATAGGATTTGTACGTTAAGTACAAATTTTGCAGCTCCTTTGAGAAACTTGCTATGTAAAAAACCAGTGTTGAATGTAATGAAACAGCATTTTCTGGGCGAGTCCCGGAGGCTCCCCGGAACTATCCCAGGCTGATATGCTAATGTCAGACTTTGGCATCAGTCATGTGTATGGAGTTCTTAGGCCTACCGGGGACCACGGCCAGAACTGGGCCCCCTCAGAGAGGCAAGGGGAGCAATGGCCTATAGAAGCCCCCGTGTGGTTGGAAGCATTCTATGTCTGCCATCGACCGGGACAGGCACCCAGAAAGGTAAGCGCCTCAAAACAAGCCCCTATTCTGGTTAAAATTGCTACCAAAAGCCGAACTAGTGGATAGAACTCCCCAACAGAAAACAAGCAAACTAGTGTGACGTCACACGCCGCCGCGCCGCTGTCTGCGCAGCTCCCCCCTTCCCGGGAGGGGGAAGGGGAGCCCCAGACCCTCCATGCTGGCTACCCACACCTCAGTTCTTGAGGCTGGATGTCAAAAACGCGAAAAAACCGCCGACCGGAGGGAGGGATGCCAGGGAGGCCTCTGGACTCACCCAGAAAATGGCGTTTCATTACATTCAATGCTGGTTTTCTGGGGGAAGCCCCGTCGGCTCCTCGGAGCTAACTACCCCACAGACGGAAAAAGAGGGACTTACCCTGGAGGCGGTCGTCGCTCACTCCTCAACTCGAAGCCGAGACAACTGGCTGCAACCGCCGACCCAAAGCAACACAGGCCCAACGGGGCCCAGGGACGTTCACAAGGTAATGAGCAGTCAGGACCCTGTTCGACTGTCAAAATCCCCGTGCCCGAATATCAGACTAAGACATATTCCCAAAGACGGCAGCAAGAGCCGTGAACTTACGAACGTCATGGGCACGGGGATAGACCGCAGGCTGGCTAGACTTAATAACCTTGCGGACGACCTGGAGAGACCCGAACCCGCAAACAGGGAAGAAAGGAAACCGGATCAACCCACCTTACCTTGAGGATACCTTGAGGTGCTTCGGGGCTTATCGTCCCCGCGGCCCGGTCATCGACCAGGCCTCCTGGTTGCTGGACTGATCAACCAGGCTGTTGGACGCGGCTGCTCGCAGCCTGACGTATGAGTCACAGCCTGGTTGATCAGGTATCCTTTGGAGGTGCTTATCCAGTTCTCTCTTGAACACTGTGAGGGGTTTGCCAGTTATGTCCCTTATGTGTAGTGGAGCGTGTTGAACAGTCTCGGGCCCCTGATGTTGATAGAGTTCTCTCTCAGAGTACCAGTTGCACCTCTGCTTTTCAACGGGGGTATTCTGCACATCCTGCCATGTCTTCTGGTCTCATGTGATGTTATTTCTGTGTGCAGGTTTGGGACCAGCCCCTCTAATATTTTCCACGTGTAAATTATTATGTATCTCTCCCGCCTGCGCTCAAGGGAATACAGATTTAGGCTCTTAAGTCGGTCCCAATAGTTTAGATGTTTTACCGAGTGGATTCTAGCAGTAAAGGATCTCTGCACGCTCTCCAGGTCAGCAATTTCACAGTCCACTCTAGAGAGCACAAGCGTTTTGAAAAGTGTCATCATCGGTATAGCATCTCTAGTGTGAAAAGTTCTTGTTATCCAACCTGTCATTTTCTTGCAGTTGTGACGGCTACTTTATTGTGTTCTTTAAAGGTAAGGTCTTCCGACATGAGTACACCCAGATCCTTTACATTGCCTTTTCGTTCTATGTTATGATTTGCCTGAGTTTTGTACGTGGTTTCCGTTTTTATATTTTCATTTTTTCCATAGCGCATGAGCTGGAACTTGTCTTCGTTAAACACCATATTATTTTCTGTAGCCCATAGAAAGACCTGATCTACATCTGACTGGAGGTTCGCCGTGTCCTCTATGTTGCCTACTCTCATGAAGATCCTAGTGTCATCTGCAAAGGATGATACAGTGCTATAGGTTGTGCTCTTGTCTATGTCCGATATGAGGATGAGAAAAGTACTGGAGCAAGCACAGTACCCTGGGGACTGAGCTCTTAACGGTTGACGGGTTGGATTTTATTTTGTTGACTATTACACATTGGGTTCTGTTGGTCAGGAATTGTAGATCCATCTGCCTACTTTTCCGGTAATTCCTTTTGAGCGCATTTTATGGGCAATAACACCATGGTCACATTTATCAAAAGCTTTTGCGAAATCTGTGTAAATTACATCAGCGTTTTGTTTGTCTTCCATAGCATCTAATGCCATATCATAGTGGTCCAGCAACTGCGACAGGCAAGAGCGCCCTGTTCTGAAACCATGTTGTCCGGGGTTATGGAGATGCTGTGATTCCATGTATTTTGTGATCTTACTTCTTAGCACTCTCTCAAAAATTTTTATGATGTGCGATGTTAGTGCTATCGGTCTGTAATTTTTTGCCTCTGCCTTATTTCCTCCTTTATGAAGTGGTGCTATCTCTGCTGTTTTTAGTATATCAGGAATAACGCCAGTATCTAGGCTTTGTCTCCACAGAATGTGAAGGGCCTGCGATAGTGGTTTTTTACAGTTCTTGATGAATATGGAGTTCCAAGAATCCGGGCCTGGTGCGGAGTGCATAGGCATACTGTTTATGGCTTCTTCAAAATCCAGTGGGGATAGGGTGACGTCTGATATATGATTTGATGTTGGTATCATATCCATGAAAAATTCATTTGGGTTATCGATCTTTAGTGCGTTTAATGGCTCGCTGAAGACAGAGTCGTATTGCTTCCTCAGTAGCTCGCTCATTTCTTTGTTGTCATCGGTGAAAGTTCCATCTTCCTTTCGCAGGGGCCCGATACTAGATGTGGTTTTTGATCTTGATTTTGCATAGGAGAAAAAATATTTCGGGTTTCTCTCTATTTCACTGATGGCCTTTTGCTCTCTTTCCCTCTCCTGCGTTTTGTATGATTCTTGTAGCTTGAGTTCAATTTTTCCTATTTCGCTACCTAACCTTCTTCGCCGTTCCTGAGATAGGGTGCGACTCTCAAGTTGTACCGCGATTCGTTTTCTTCGCCTATATAGGGAACGACGTTCTCGTTCCAATCTGCATCTCTTCCTCTTTTTTCTTAGGGGATGCGGTTTGTACATATTTCTAGTGCTACTGAGCTTATTTTTTCCAGGCACTGGTTCAGGTTCGCATTTCCTAGCTGTTCTTCCCAGTTTATTTCTGTGAAGTCCTGGTTTATTTGCTCCCAGTTTATCTGTTTATTATTGAAGTTGAATTTGCTGAAATCTCCTCCACCGGGAATCTGGACTGGTTTTGAAGGTCTATTCCCCATGGTTGTCATAACTTCAATTAAGTTGTGATCTGAGTAACAGGTATTTGTAATCATTATGTTCCTGATCAATTCATCATTATTAGTGAAAATGAGGCCAGCGTGTTCTCCTTTCCTGGTTGGTNTGGTGACGGGGGACTAGGGTTGGTGGTGAAGGGGGGCTAGGGTGGGTGGTGACGGGGGGGCTAGGGTGGGTGGTGTGGCTATAGGATCTTACCTAGATGGCTATAGGAGACACAGAAGGGAGATCTGGATCTTCACCCTCGCAGATACCCGCTTGCAAACACTCAAACGACAAGGCCGACGGGTACTTATCAACTGGGTGCCAAGTCATGTGGGAATAATAGGAAATGACATTGCGACGAAGCTGCAAAACTTGCAACTAAGAGAAGAAATGTAGATATTTACATACCGCAGAGTCTATCACAGATTAAGAAAGTAATTAGAAACAGAGCAATGCAAAAGATGTACAGTGACCACAACACATCAGTTGCAACATCAGGACCTGCGGGTTGGTACAAGAATTCAACCAACTACGAACCACTTAGTTTGATGAATGGGAGCAGTAGAGCAACAGAAGTACATTTACATCGCATCAGGCTTGGATACCCATGTGCATGGGAAATAGGCTTACAGGTTCCGGAAGATGAGAGGAAATGTCAGCACTGTGGAGAATTACCAGACAGACCGCTTGAACATTATCTAACACAGTGCACAGTTACAAACCCATTAAGATTTCAACTTAGACTCAACAGAGCAGAAGTTGTTAAACACATGGCAAGATCTTACTGAAGTGACCATACGAATCCTAAATACTCATACTCCGCCCAAGTAAAACAGAAACAAGCAACACTTAATGGGCCAGCCAGATGCTTAGGGCCCATGCAGGCATATCCCTGGAGAGAAAAAAAAAAAAAATTACCTGAAATCCTTGCACTGTATCCATATTTCGCTTCCAGTAGATTAACGACATAAGATGAAGAAACAAGTAGTGTATTGTGAAGACTAATAATAAAGAGAAGCTACCCTATGACTATCTCCATTGGTCAAACTATTGTGTATTAGCGATAAAACCTACCATAAATGTGTAATGACTTATTGTAGATCTATAGCTCTTGAAATAGCACTTTCTCTTTAACTAGCTGACATTGTAATTATAAGGTGTGAAGGATAGATAAAATTGTTTATGTAATAATCTAAGATGAGGTCTGATAAAGACCTTTTGTGCCCTCTAATGCTTTTTGCGCTACCGTTCACAGGATGGGTATGGGGTGCACAATAAACTAGCCGCCTCCGGCGGCAACAATCAATCAAAAGTCCCCGTCCACCTGTGGTGCAAATGTTTTATCTACAGGAAATGTGGAAACACAGACGCAGTGGCAGGCAGAATTGGAATGAAAGAAGTTGCAGTTTGAAGCAGAAAAAGCCCAGAGAAAGTTTGAGGCAGAGTAAACTCAGAAGAGGCTAGAGGCAGAGCAAGCTCAAGACTAGCTATGAAGAGGTTAGAGGTGGAGCAAGCTCAGAAAAAAATGGAGTCAGAGATTAGGCTAGCAGAATTGAGAATTAGATCAGAAAATACCGGTGTTGTTGACTTAGGAACATCTGGGCAGTTAAAGGTTAACAAAAATGTCAAGTTTCCTCTATTCTGCGAGACCCAGACCATTTTTTACACTGATTTTGAAAAGTTGGCACGGAGTATGGAATGCCCTGAAACACAATGGGTATTTCTTCTGCAAGGTCAGCTGGTGAGAGACACACAGGTGATATTTGCAGTTATACCATTGAGTGACAGTTTTGACTGTGCCAAGGTAAAAGCAGCCATCCTTACTGCTTATCAATTTGTTCCTGAAGCTTATAGGCAAAAGTTTAGACAACTGAGACGAGACCCAGGCCAAACTTTGGTAGAATTTGCACAAGAGAAATATAATATGTTTAATAAATGGTAAGACGCTGAAAAAAGATGAGATCTGGACTCTCTTAAAAATACACTTTTGGTAGAAGAATTTTTATCTTGCATACCTTCTAATGTGGTTTTATATTTGGCAGAGAAATTACCCAGATACTTATGAGTTGGCTAAATTAGCAGATCAATATGGGTTGATTCATAAAGTAACTTTTAAAAATAAAACTCATTCCCTACAAGAATCTGGTCGAGCACTAAACTCCTCCGTCAGACTTGGGTTCCACATGTACCCAACAGCAGGTCAAGGAAACACTTTTTCAACAATGCCAGGTGCTAAAGAGAGTAATGTGGAAACCAAAAGGGGATCACACCAGTAATAAGCCTCACCCAGAGTTGTAACAGTGTTCCTACTAGAATTGATCCTACGTTGACTGACTTGCATAATAAGGCAGTAACTGAACTAGAGGCAGAATCGGAGGCTTTGACTTGTTACTACACTAAAGAGGTGTTGATGCGGAAGTGGAGACCTAGGAGCTCACCTGTGTCACACACTTGGGAGGTAGTTAATCAAGTAGTCCTACCGAGGGGTTATAGAGAAAATGTGCTATGTGAAGCCCATGATTCACCAATAGGCGGTCATCAGGGTATTACAAAAACATGTAATAAAATAAGCAAGTGTTTTACCTGGCCTGGATTAATGAAAGATGTCATCCAGTATTGTAATGTCCTGTATGTGTAAAAATTGGCAAACCAAACCAGGTAATACCAAAAGCCCCTTTACAGCCAATTGTGGTGGCAGAGGAACCCTTTACCCATATTATTGCTGATGTAGTAGGCCCATTGCCTGGAACCAAGAGAGGTAATATGTATATCACCACCATGATGTGTCAGACTACACACTTTTCTGAGACATTCCCTGTGAGAAATGCTATAACGAAAGTGGTAGTAAGGCACATAATGAAATTTTGTACTATTTTTGGTTTACTAAAAGTAATACAGACAGATAATTGGGCCAATTTCATTTCCAAAGATTTTCAGCAGTTTTGTAGGGGGTTTGGCATCCTACGTAAGACATCCACTACTTACCATCCTGAGAGCCAAGGTGCTTTGGAAAAGATGCACCAAACCCTTAAACAAATGCTGAGAACCAGTTGCATGGAAACTGGCAGAGACTGGGATGATGGTCTTCCACTGATGCTCGTGGCACTGAGGGATACTTATTAGGAGTCCCTGGGGTGTTCACCCAACTCATTAGTTTTTGGCCATGAGGTGAGAAGTCCACTAACCATCTTAAAGATAAAATTGTTGGAAGTTCAAAAAGTGTTGCACAGGTAAATTATATTGATAAATTACAGGACAAGTTAAACAAAAACAGGGCTAAAGCCTTGATTCATCATAATTAAAGAAGCTCAAAGCAAAATGAAGGCACAATATGATAAAAAGACAAAGCAACGACATTTTGAGGCAGGTGATTGTTACGGCCACTATGGGTCACAACCGGGTTCTTTGATGGTAGAGGTAAGGTAATTATCAAAAGAAGGCACCAAACCGGGAAGGCTATGTAGCACCATCAAAGCGCAAAATAATCAGAGGGCGCTAAATATCACCAAGAATGCCAATACGAGAACAAAAACGCATAAGGTGAATGATATCAAAAGTATCCGATTCACCTAGAATTTTGCCTCAGATCTACAAGATCTTGTTGATGTGACGACTTATATTGAATTTTGTAACTAGCTCATCAAGATTGTAACTTGCTTAGCTAAGTGAATTGTGGGGTTCAGTCCCTGAGCCCATTATGTGCCTCTGTAACCCTTTCCACTACCGCCCACAAGATGGGTATGGGGTGCATAATAAATGAACTAAACTAAACTCACCTAGAATTCTATCGAGAGACAAGTGACCGCAAGGGACGGTCAGAAAGCAAGACACGCTCGCCCTGGAAGTCAGGACATTCAACAAGGATATGCACAACTGTAAGAGGGACAACGCAACTCGGACAATAAGGAGCAGGGCGGCGCTCCATTAAGTGACCGTGGGTTAAGCGAGTATGGCCAACCCGCAGCCGCACCAAAGC
The DNA here is from genome assembly GCA_020271785.1 of Procambarus virginalis. Taxonomy (NCBI): domain Eukaryota; kingdom Metazoa; phylum Arthropoda; class Malacostraca; order Decapoda; family Cambaridae; genus Procambarus; species Procambarus virginalis. Next base: position 7,943 of record WNGS01074782.1, on the reverse strand, counting down.
AGTTTCCCACCGCCAGTTACGGTGGTAGGAGGATGGCCACGGGGGGACACACTACGTTTGAGAGTACGCAGCTTGTTACTAGCCACAGAGGACCAACAACCCTGCCAACGGGCAAGGATGGAAGAATGAATAACAGGATAAAAGTCGGAATAAGGAATACCTTTACGGGAGATGGGACAAGAACGGATAGCGTCCTTAGCGGCAGCATCCGCACGCTCATTGAAAGAAACACTAATATGGCTGGGAACCCAGCAAAACTCTACCGATTTAAATTTACTAGAAATAAGAAACAGCCAATGCTGAATCTCGACGACCACTGGAAGGACAGGATTAAAGGACCCTAGAGCCATGAGGGCACTACGAGAGTCAACTACAACCACAAAGGAGGAATGAGAAAGCAAGAGACGGAGAGCATAGAGAATAGCATAAAGTTCTGCCGTAAAGACGCTAGCCTCCGAAGGGAGGCGACACATATAAGTATGGTCAGGAAAAACAACAGTAGCCCACACCGTCCGCAGACTTAGACCCATCGGTGAAGAGGGCAAGAGAGTGGGAGTGCGAAGAAAAGTGCTCAAGGAAGAGGCTTTTCAGAATTGTAGGAGGGGTAAAGGCCTTAGTAATACAAGTCAAGGACGTACAAAACTTGGGAAGGGGGACCAGACCACACACTAGAACGTGAAGAGACGACGACGTTTCGGTCCGTCCTGGACCATTCTCAAGTCGATTGAGATGAGGGAGTAGAGACGGGCAATAAATAGGCAAGAGAAGGAGCAAGGTAAGGTGTAGTAAAGGGGATAGTAATAAGAACTGCAGAAGGCCTATTGGCCCATACGAGGCAGCTCCTATTATAACCACCGAATGAGAAGGAGATAGGAATAAGAAGAGGATAGCAAGGGAGTGTAGGAAGAGAGATAAAGAAAAGGAATGAGAAAGAAAGAAAATAGGAGGGGTAGGCTTAAGTTAGGTCACGTTTGTTAGAAAGATTAGAGCATTTGAGTATATACTGTGAAAGGGACGAGTCCACAGCAACAAAGCCAGGACTCAAGTTCATGTTGGGTACATTGTGTATTAGAGCAGATTCCACAAGACGGCGTCTGTGTAGAGTAGAGGCAGGAAAGAGGCGTCTGTGTAGAGTAGAGGCAGGAAAGATTATTTTGGAGGAAGACCAATCAATGGGATGATTAGAATCCCTCACATGGCAGAAGAGAGCATTGTTAGTGTCTGCAGACTTAACACTTCTCTTGTGTTCTTTAAGTCTGTCATTCAGTGTACGGCCAGTTTTGCCAAAGTATTGGAGAGGACAAGATGAACAGGAAATAGAGTAGACACCAGCAGCATTAGAAGCAGGAGGAGCAGTGTGAACTAGATTGCTACGAAGTGTGTTAGTTTGTCGAAAGGCGAGTTTAATGTTAAGAGGATGAAAGGTATTGGTAAAAGTTTTGAGTTCAGATATGAAGGGAAGGCATAGTACAGTGCTACTACTGTTGGAAGCAGGTTTAGCATGAAAGAAATTTCGTTTAGCTTGAGAGTAGGCACAGTTGATGAAATGCAAAGGGTAACCAAGGCGAGAGAATGATTTGTAGATAAAGGCAATTTCAGAATCAAGAAACTGAGGGTCGCTGATGCGTAGAGCGCGGAGGAAGAGAGAGACGAGGACACTTTTCTTAACAGAAGGAGGATGGTAGGAAAAGAAGTGAATGTACATGCCACTATGCATGGGTTTACGGTAGACAGAGAAAGAGAACCCAGACACAGAGCTGTGAACATGAATGTCAAGAAAAGGAAGGAGGTAATTAGATTCCCACTCAACTTTGAAATGGATAGAAGGAACCAGATTGTTAAGAGAGGCGAGGAAAGGCTGGAAAAGATTGAGGTCATGAGGCCATAAAGCAAAAATGTCATCAACATATGGTGGCTAAAGTATGGTCAACATACTTTAGCCACATTATTGTGACTCATCACCTGCTTTTGGGAAGGGGGACTCTCCACGGAGGCAAGGAAGGAACAATATGAGGAGAAACATTAGAAATATGAACAGAAAGAGAATCCTGCAAGCGAGATAACGGACAGAAAGTGGGAGACGATGAAGAGGAACAGGAGCTACAGGAAGAGGAAATGTCAAAGCACGACAGAGGCAAGAGGAAGGATGTTGTAAGGACCGCACAAGATAGCAAAGACAGTAGCGATCTCGGCGGTCCTGAAGAGAGAGAAAGCCAGTGTCAACATACAAACTGAGGGCGGGAGTCGAACGAAAGGCACCAGAGCTGAGACGCAACCCAATATGGTGCAAAGCATCAAGACGGCGAAGAGTAGAAGGAGAAGCATAAGAGTAAGCAGGGCAACCATAATCAAGTTTAGACAGGACGAGAGAGGAGTGCAAATAGAGGAGTGTGCACCTATCCCCTCCCCAAGAAGTATGGGACAAAACCTTAAGTAGGTTAAGGGCCTTAGAGCATTCAACTTGGAGGTAAGAGATATGGGCTGACCAAGACAAACGAGTGTCAAAGACTAACCCAAAGAGCTTTGCGGAATCCCTGTATACAATGGGATGACCATAAAGCGACAAAGAGGGACGAAGAACGACATGCGTCCAAGGAAAAGTCATAGCACAAGTCTTAGACGCAGAGAACTTGAAGCCATGATCGGTGGCCCAAGACGACGCGGCATCAATTGCAAGTTCAAGCCGCCGTTGAAGGAGAGGTGAATCATCACCCCGACAGCAAAGGGTAAGATCATCAACATAGAGAGCAGAGAAGATGCCAGAAGGAAGAGAGGAAAGAAGACCGTTGAGGGCAACTAGAAAGAACAGAACAACTAGTGCTCAGAACACTACACTGGGGTACACCCTCATACTGCCGATAAGGGGCAGAGAGAGCAGTACCAAGCCGCACACGAAAGGAACGACGAGAGAGGAAGCTCTGGAGGAAGAGAGGGAGGTTCCCACAAAGGCCAAAAGAATGAAGTTGAGACAGAATATGATACCGCCAGGTAGTGTCGTAAGCCTTTTCCAGGTCAAAAAGGACGGCAACAACGGAGGTCTTCGCAGCAAAAGCAATACGAATATAGACCTCCAAGTTTACCAGGACATCTGTTGTGCTGCGGCACTTGCGAAAACCAAATTGAGAAGGGGAGAGGTGGTGATAGTGTTCTAAGAACCACATCAAACGAACGTTAACCATACGTTCAAAGAGCTTGCAGACACAACTCGTGAGGGCAATAGGGCGGAAGTCCTTGGGGGATGACCTGAGAGACCCTGGTTTCCGAACAGGGAGGACAACAGCATCGAGCCAGTCTTCAGGGACCGACGACGACTCCCAGACCCGATTGTACAGACTCAGTAAATACTGAGACGTGCACGGAGGGAGATGGCGAAGCATTTCATAGTGAACGCCATCGGAGCCCGCTGCCGTAGAACCACAAAGGGCTAGGGCAGACTGAAGCTCAGAGAGAGAGAAGGGATCATTATAGGGAAGGTGAAGATAAGTACAGAAATTTAAAGGATGAGATTCAAGAAGAAGCTTACGAAGAAGGAAGGATTGGGGAGATGAGTACCAGAACTAACAGAGGAGAAATGGGAACCCAGTTCGGTCGCGATCTGCAATGGGTCCGCCACAAGAGCACCATGGAGGCGAAGGACCGGTGAGACATCGGGAACAAACTTACCCGCAATCTTGCGGATACGCTTCCAGACCAGTGGGAGAGGAGTTTCGGACGTAACGGTGGAGACATAAGACGCCCAGCAAGCACGTTTAGCCGCACGGATGGTCCTACGGGCCACCACACTCGCCTTCCGAAACAAAAGAAAAGACTCAACCGTCTGCCGGCGGCGATGTCTCTTCCAGGCTGCACGCTTACAGCGGACAGCCCGAGCACAGTCCATATTCCACCAGGGAACGCACTTCGCGTTCCCCGAGAGGAAGAGCGAGGAATAGAGTGGAGGGCAGCGTCAAAGACAGTGTCATGAAAAAGAAGGAGGGCGCGAGGGAGAGGTCAGAAATAGTAGCACGGAGAGTAAAGAGGCGCCAGTCAGCCTCGGCAAACCGCCACCTAGGGAAGGAGAGAGGAGGGCGAAAAGAGAAAAAAAAAACAAGGATAGGAAAATGGTCACTGCCATGGAGGTCATCAAGGACCCGCCACCCGAAATCTAAGGAAAGGGATGACGAGCACAGAGAAAGATCGAGACAAGAAAGGGAGCGAGTCCGAGAGTCCAAATGAGTGGGCTCACCAGAATTAAGAAGGGACAGGGAAGAAGAGAGGATGAAAGGTTCAAGGAGGCGAACCCGGGTGTTTGTCAGCACATCACCCCAAAGGGCATGACGACAATTGAAATCACCCAGCAGGAGCACAGGCTCCGGCAAGGAGTCTAGGAGGTGTTTAAGATCGGGAAGAGAAAGTGGGACAGTGGGGGGGGGGAGATAAATGGAACAAACCGTGTACCATCTACGCACAAAGACACGGGCGGCAGAACAGTGGAGAGGCGAGGAAAAAAGTAAGGGGACAAAGGGAACATCGGAACGAATCAAGAGAGCAGAAGAATTATGGACCCCAGCTGTGCTGGGGGGGGGGGGAGAGAAAAGAATAGCCACGGAAGCGACCAGGACGAGCACCAAGCATCGGCTCCTGGAGACAGACACAAAGGGGCGAAAACTGTGAAATGAGAAGTTGGAGGTCAAGGAAATTGGCGTAAAATCCACGGATGTTCCATTGAAGAAAAGACATCAGCAAAGGAGAGAGGAGAGTAACAGAGCAAAGAAGAAACAAAGGTGAAGAAGGAACACAGCACGCTAAAAAGCACAGTCAGGAGCAGGGTCAGCGAAGTCAGGGTTAGGGGGCATGGGTAAACTGAGTAAAGAAGGAGGGAAAGAAGCGGGAGGACAGACCAGAGGTGGATGAGCAGGGTCTGGAGGAGGAGGAGGGGCAGAAAGAGGGGAGCGCACCTCAGCAAGGGCAGTAACCGAGATGGAACGGGGGCTAAAGAAACCCCTACAGTAGGAACAGGGGCTCCACCACCGAAGCGGGAGGGGAAGGAACGATAAAGAGATAGAGATAGGGGTGAAGAAGAAAGCGAAGCCTTCTTACCGACCGGGGAGGAGGAAGGAGAGGAGCCAGGTTTCCGCTTCTGACTCAAAGATACGGGGTCCCAGCAGCAATGTACTGGGCAACAGACTCCAGCGTCTCGATAGGAGAAGAAGAGTGAGAGCGAACAACACAACCATCAGGAGAGCGATGGACGTCGGCCCGCACAGTCAGGCGGCGTGGAGAGCCAAGAGACGGAGGAGAATGACGGAAGGAGGACTAGAGGGAGAGGAAAAAGAAGACACAGGAGACGTGACAGACTGGGTAGAAAGAAGGGGAGCCCTAGACAGAGAACCAGGAGGGGGACCTTCGGAACAGAACGGAGGAAAACAGGGGAGGTGGTGGTGGGCGTGTCCGGGTCTAAGGCTCGGAAACGGTGAGACTGAGGAGGCGGGAAGGACGAGGAGAGGAAGAGCGCACCACGCGAGCATAGGAGACACCAGCGAAAGAGGGGAGACGATGAACTTGGCGCCGAGCCTCAGGAAAAGACAAACGGTCTCGGTGCTTCAAGCTGAGGACAGCCGCCTCAAGTTTGTAACGAATACACGCACGGGAGAAGGTAGGGTGGGCCTCACCGCAATTGAGGCAGCGGGCTGGGGAGAAGTGCACTCCAACTTAGAGTGACCCTCGCTTCCACACAGGGGACAGAGAGAGACAGGACTAGAGCATTTGAGGGTACCATGCCCAAACCTCCAGCACTTACCGCAGAGCCTCGGAGAGGAATATATTCCTGAACGGAGCATCTGACACCAGCAAGAATGACAGAGGGCGGAAGGGTCCTACCATCAAAGGTAACTTCACAACCCGAAGGGGCAGACGGCGATGACCACGAGGGGGACGAGTAAATGTATCCACCTGGAGGACAGAATGACCCTGGGCCTCGAGGATATGCTTGATATCCTCGTGGCAGTCCTTGAGATCCCTAACACCGGTCGCAACATGGTGCGGGAGGAGAACAGTGCCAACACTGGCATTCAACCGAGCGTTCTTCGAGACCCGAACAGGGGTCTCGCCAAGGCAGGATAAGGCGGCCAAGCGGGTGGCCGCATCTGAGAAGGAGCAGCAACGACACGGGTACCAAGACGAGTGGGGTTGAAGGTGACAGAGGCATCCACGGAATCGACAAGATGCCTATGAAGGGAAAATCGTCATCAGGAGGAGTTGAATCCAAAGGTAGGAGGTCAAAGTACTTAGTCCACGTAGCAGGACCAAACAAAGCATGGAACGAAGTAGGATGGGAAGGGAGCATACGAGAGCGGCCGTGGCGGGGACGGCGATGAGAACCTTAGAGAGAGACGGTTCGAAAGGTGCAGTAGTCACAAGAAGAGATGGAGCCGTGCAAGGGGACGACGGTCACCACAGCAGGCTTGGGGCTCGACCCAACCACAGAGGAGGGAGGGGAGCAGGGAGGAAGAGTCCGGTCTGGGCCTAAACCGGTCTGTAGGGGGCTACAGATCCCGGTCTTCCAGGACGGTCCGACTCAGGGGCCTGGTCGCCCACCCCATGAGCCTGGGTAAGAGAAGTCAAGTCGTTATCCATACAGCAAACCAAAAAAAGGGATGGGACCTGGAACCAAGGGAACCACCTACCAGGGCAGCCAGGGAGGCCGAGCGCGGGCCAGTGCAGGAAGGGTGTGTCGTCCCCAGCGGTGCTCCCCCTTTTCAACAGGGGAGTCCTACTACTTCGTTCATTCTCCCACACTGGTGCTAAGACCCCAGTCCCCTATCGCCCCAGCCTGGACACCCAACCATCCACTCAGGGCGGCCTCTCACAGGCGACCCTCCAGCGGGTGGTCCGATGGCTCACAAGGCCCCTACATGGTGCCCTTCAGCACGTACACCACCAAAAGAGGGGGCACAGGCAACCACACCGGTCCCAGGGAGGTGTACGTGAGCCCCTCACCACGGCAAGGAGGCACCACGGAGGGGGTTTGATGGTAGAACCAAAATGAATAGTCTCCGACCCCAAGTCGTAGTAAGCTTTCAAGAAAGTGGCTTATGTAGTGCATAAAAATAGGAGGGGATGAATCAAAACACTGTTCCTTTCGTCAATGTGTTAAACATCTTTCCACCACGTTAAGTATATATATGTACACCGTCCACCATAAATGACTGTATGAAATGAACATAAATAATTATATAATATTAGTAAAGCATACCATAAATAATGTATTATACCATATATTATACCATAAATAATACTATAAAGAGAACAGATAGGCTATTTCTACCCTAGTATAATCCTTTCCACCAGGATATCAAACGTGCTCACATGCTAGAGTTCATCAATCCCCGGTATTTCTTCACTGTCCAGTAGCGTATCCAATCTTACTAGGGAAAACACACCGGTGAGTTTCACCTGTACGTGGGCCAGCCCACTGCAGTGTCAGGAGGTGCCTGTACCCCAACGACTGCTCTCCAGCTACTCGCTGGCAGAGTACCTCAGCCCACGCTGAGCGGGGTCACAAACCATATACAGGGGGTGGATCCCCTGGCAGCAGTCTCTAGCGACCAGCTAGCAAGCACTACTAACAGGCACCTCCCTGTCAATCAGTCTTCCCCTAAGCCAGTCCAGAAGTTACGCCGATCCTTTTAAACACTAAAGCACTAGCAGCTCACCACACTGCTTCATCAGCGGAGGCTTACTTGGTCGTTTCCAGGACAATGTAGGGAGGACTGGACTGTCCAAGATGAACTTTCCTTCTCCACCCGTACCCGCTCTCGCTTCCCCCGACGTCACCTCTGTGGACAAAAAACGTCATCAATGACCTAGCCGTACTGTGCGAACTAGTGACAATCCGGACCATCTAGACCCTACTCTAGCCCCACAGGAGTTGACATTGTGCTCGTAGCACACACTAGGTGGCC